>OY992887.1:5488426-5495926 GCA_963921405.1 Cepaea hortensis | reverse complement strand
CTGGCTGTCAATGGGTCATGTGATCGTTAACACGATGTTTCTTCCGCATATCCTTTACAGGACGTTGCAGTCAACACCATAATTTTTCAGCTGCTGTTGATGTCTTGGCAAGTTTTACGTTCGGTAGTTTGCCATTGCTTTCTGAACAACCGGCTCAAATACCTCCGTAAGTAATAAGCAGGACGCGATCCGCTGCCGAATCTCATACAGCTGTGTTTCGTATATGGTATTACGAACAATGTCCTCAACCCCTTCGCCAGGAAAACCGGCTAGCCGCCACTACTTCTCAGGAAATACCAGACAGCCATTTTATGCTGAGAGACCTGGAAGCCGGGTTAATGTTTTTTTAACCTGTCTGGATATGGATTGGAACTGATGGCCACATGGCCGAAAGGTACAGTTGCTAGCCACTGCACCACGTTTGTAATAATGACTGGCAATAGAAGACAGCTTATAGGTGTAGGCAGTCTCCGTGGCGACGTCGACATGCCGCCTGCCACTCGTTCCCAAGGCTGTGTGTTCAACTCCAAGCCATGTCGTTCGGTTCACAAGTGCAAATTTCTGGGAGACTCCAAGGGGTTGTCGCTAGAGCTACGGATTTCGTGCTTTGTGAGACGCACAGGTCGCACTGCAGAAATAGACCGAGCCATATAGGATAAAACTCGGTGCAATGAAGTCGATCAGATCTCCCTTGACATGTTTGTAAAGTGTAGAGGAAGTAGCATGAGCTCACCGATGTGGCACCGAAGTCGCAGGTGTTGTCATTGACGTCACGGACCTTGATGTAGACCGGCACATTGCTGGAGGCACCATTGACGTCAGTGGCCTGGGGAGTCACATGAGACTTGCAGGAGTCACAACAACATACAGAGATCAACACTACACGTGCAGGAGTCACAACAACATACAGAGATCAACACTACACGTGCAGGAGTCACAACAACATACAGAGATCAACACTACACATGCAGGAGTCACAACAACATACAGAGATCAACGCTACACATGCAGGAGTCACAACAACATACAGAGATCAACGCTACACATGCAGGAGTCACAACAACATACAGAGATCAACACTACACATGCAGGAGTCACAACAACATACAGAGATCAACGCTACACATGCAGGAGTCACAACAACATACAGAGATCAACACTACACATGCAGGAGTCACAACAACATACAGAGATCAACACTACACATGCAGGAGTCACACCAACATACAGAGATCAACACTACACATGCAGGAGTCACAACAACATACAGAGATCAACGCTACACATGCAGGAGTCACAACAACATACAGAGATCAACACTACACGTGCAGGAGTCACAACAACATACAGAGATCAACGCTACACATGCAGGAGTCACAACAACATACAGAGATCAACACTACACATGCAGGAGTCACAACAACATACAGAGATCAACGCTACACATGCAGGAGTCACAACAACATACAGAGATCAACACTACACATGCAGGAGTCACAACAATATACAGAGATCAACACTACACGTGCAGGAGTCACAACAACATACAGAGATCAACGCTACACATGCAGGAGTCACAACAACATACAGAGATCAACACTACACATGCAGGAGTCACAACAACATACAGAGATCAACGCTACACATGCAGGAGTCACAACAACATACAGAGATCAACACTACACATGCAGGAGTCACAACAACATACAGAGATCAACACTACACATGCAGGAGTCACACCAACATACAGAGATCAACACTACACATGCAGGAGTCACAACAACATACAGAGATCAACACTACACATGCAGGAGTCACAACAACATACAGAGATCAACGCTACACATGCAGGAGTCACAACAACATACAGAGATGAACACTACACGTGCAGGAGTCACAACAACATACAGAGAGCAACACTACATATGCAGGAGTCACAACAACATACAGAGATCACCACTACACATGCAGGAGTCACAACAACATACAGAGATCAACGCTACACATGCAGAAGTCACAACAACATACAGAGATCAACGCTACACATGCAGGAGTCACAACAACATACAGAGATCAACACTACACATGCAGGAGTCACAACAACATACAGAGATCAACGCTACACATGCAGGAGTCACAACAACATACAGAGATCAACACTACACGTGCAGGAGTCACAACAACATACAGAGATCAACGCTACACATGCAGGAGTCACAACAACATACAGAGATCAACACTACACATGCAGGAGTCACAAAAACATACAGAGATCAACACTACACATGCAGGAGTCACAACAACATACAGAGATCAACGCTACACATGCAGGAATCACAATTACATTCAGAGATCAACGCTATACATGCAGGAGTCACAACAACATACAGAGATCAGCGTGAAAATGCAGGAGTCACAATCACATATAGGTGAATACAATCACACACAAATCATATATTTAAATACGTGAATATTTTCACGAAAGGGTCGTAGACAGTTATCCACAGCTAACATGTTTAATTATAGGTTTCGTTGAGCAGGGTGTCATCCTATATGGCTTGCTGTCTTCCCAAAGAAGTTCCTGTCGAAAATGTCAGAACAGAAAGTACGAACCGCGCAGCTCCGGCGACAGCCCTGATGTGTCTCTGAGAAAGTCCTGCTCGTGCATCGGATCATGTAATCAGACCACCAACACACTACCTTCGGAGCTCAAGCCAGCCTGCTTGACCTGCGTCACCAAGAGGTTATTCCACCTGCCTTGCACGCCTAAGCTTGTGGGGTCCTGTTTGGATTCCGACCTTAGGCTGATGAGTGCATGTTCTCGAAGACTTCTGCCGGTCGTCGCTGGAGCTAGGGAATCCGTTCTCTGTGTATGGCTTTCGACTGATCCATCTGGAGAAAGTGACTAAGCATTGTGGGGGTACACCCGGAGCAATAAAGTCGATCCCCTGCCAGTAAACCTGCCACCCTCTTCTCCCTCCCCCCTTTGTACACTTTAAAAGAGACACCCATACGTCTGTACATTTATGCTGGAGTCATAGACAGCCATAAGTGTATCTATTCATGCGGGAGTCTTAGACAGCCATAAGTGTATCCATGCATGCGGGAATCATAGACAGCCATAAGTGTATCCATTCATGCGGGAGTCATAGACAGCCATAAGTGTATCTATTCATGCGGGAGTCATAGACAGCCATAAGTGTATCCATTCATGCGGGAGTCATAGACAGCCATAAGTGTATACATTCATGCGGGAGTCATAGACTGCCATAGTTGTATCCATTCATGCGGGAGTCATAGACAGCCATAAGTGCATCTATTCATGCGGGAGTCATAGACAGCCATAAGTGTATCTATTCATGCGGGATTCATAGACAGCCATAAGTGTATCCATTCATGCGGGAGTCATAGACAGCCATAAGTGTATCCATTCATGCGGGATTCATAGACAGCCATTAGTGTATCCATTCATGCGGGAGTCATAGACAGCCATAGTTGTATCCATTCATGCGGGAGTCATAGACAGCCATAGTTGTATCCATTCATGCGGGAGTCATAGACAGCCATAAGTGTATCTATTCATGCGGGAGTCATAGACAGCCATAAGTGTATACATTCATGCGGGAGTCATAGACAGCCATAAGTGTATCTATTCATGCGGGAGTCATAGACAGCCATAGTTGTATCCATTCATGCGGGAGTCATAGACAGCCATAAGTGTATCTATTCATGCGGGAGTCATAGACAGCCATAAGTGTATACATTCATGCGGGAGTCATAGACAGCCATAGTTGTATCCATGCATGCGGGAGTCATAGACAGCCATAGTTGTATCCATGCATGCGGGAGTCATAGACAGCCATAGTTGTATCCATTCATGCGGGAGTCATAGACAGCCATAAGTGTATCTATTCATGCGAGAGTCATAGACAGCCATAAGTGTATACATTCATGCGGGAGTCATAGACAGCCATAAGTGTATCTATTCATGCGGGAGTCATAGACAGCCATAGTTGTATCCATTCATGCGGGAGTCATAGACTGCCATAAGTGTATCTATTCATGCGGGAGTCATAGACAGCCATAGTTGTATCCATTCATGCGGGAGTCATAGACAGCCATAAGTGTATCCATTCATGCGGGAGTCATAGACAGCCATAGCTGTATCCATTCATGCGGGAGTCATAGACAACCATAGTTGTATCCATTCATGCGGGAGTAATTGACAGCCATAAGTGTATCCATTCATGCGGGATTCATAGACAGCCATTAGTGTATCCATTCATGCGGGAGTCATAGAAAGCCATAGTTGGAATCCATTCATGCGGGAGTCATAGACAGCCATAGTTGTATCCATTCATGCGGGAGTCATAGACTGCCATAGTTGTATCCATTCATGCGCGAGTCATAGACAGCCATAAGTGTATCTATTCATGCGGGAGTCATAGGCAGCCATAAGTGTATACATTCATGCTGGAGTCATAGACAGCCATAAGTGTATCCATTCATGCGGGAGTCATAGACTGTCATAAGTGCATCTATTCATGCGGGAGTCATAGACAGCCATAAGTGTATCTATTCATGCGGGTGTCATAGACAGCCATAGTTGTATCCATTCATGCGGGAGTCATAGACTGCCATAAGTGTATCTATTCATGCGGGAGTCATAGACAGCCATAGTTGTATCCATGCATGCGGGAGTCATAGACAGCCATAGTTGTATCCATGCATGCGGGAGTCATAGACAGCCATAGTTGTATCCATGCATGCGGGAGTTATAGACAGCCATAAGTGTATCCATGCATGCGGGAGTTATAGACAGCCATAGTTGTATTCATTCATGCGGGAGTCATAGACAGCCATAAGTGTATCCATGCATGCGGGAGTCATAGACAGCCATAGTTGTATCCATTCATGCGTGAGTCATAGACTGCCATAAGTGTATCTATTCATGCGGGAGTCATAGACAGCCATAAGTGTATCTATTCATGCGGGAGTCATAGACAGCCATAAGTGTATACATTCATGCGGGAGTCATAGACAGCCATAAGTGTATCCATTCATGCGGGAGTCATAGACAGCCATAAGTGTATCTATTCATGCGGGAGTCATAGACAGCAATAGTTGTATCCATTCATGCGGGAGTCATAGACTGCCATAAGTGTATCTATTCATGCGGGAGTCATAGACAGCCATAAGTGTATCCATTCATGCGGGAGTCATAGACAGCCATAGTTGTATCCATTCATGCGGGAGTCAATGACAGCCATAGTTGTATCCATTCATGCGGGAGTCAAAGACTGCCATAAGTGTATCTATTCTTGCGGGAGTCATAGACAGCCATAAGTGTATCTATTCTTGCGGGAGTCATAGACAGCCATAAATGTATCCATTCATGCGGGAGTCATAGACAGCCATAAGTGTATCCATTCATGCGGGAGTCATAGACAGCCATAAATGTATCTATTCATGCAGGAGTCATAGACAGCCATAAGTGTATCTATTCATGCGGGAGTCATAGACAGCCATTAGTGTATCTTTTCATGCGGGAGTCATAGACAGCCATAAGTGTATACATTCATGCGGGAGTCATAGACAGCCATAAGTGCATCTATTCATGCGGGAGTCATAGACAGCCATAAGTGACAAATTGCTGTAGAAAAATAACTAAATTTGATAACAACTTGAAACCAGTTTATTTTTATACATACATTGTCCCTTTATTTCTCAACATAATTTCCACCAACTCCATCGTTTTATCAGTCCTCCCAAACCGGTTGCATCAGACTGCTGAACTCATTATATGATACTGGAGATATATATACCTTCTGAATTATGTAATTCTGTATTTATTGCAATCCCATAGAAATCAGGAGCCTTGGAATGTGATAAACATAGAACATTTATTATAATGAGTATCATCACAAAGATTTCGCTACGAATTATCATCAAAGAGTGAGGAAGAAAATACAACCTGAAATAGGGGAAGAACAATGTGGGTTTGTGGAAGGAAAGGGTAAAGTAAATGCTGTGTATATGCTGCGATCGATCAGTTATTGAACATTCTATAGAAGTAAAAACATATATACATCTTTGCTTTATTGACTACACAAAGGCTTTCGATAGAGTAAGCCATGTCA
Source organism: Cepaea hortensis (assembly GCA_963921405.1). NCBI lineage: Eukaryota > Metazoa > Mollusca > Gastropoda > Stylommatophora > Helicidae > Cepaea > Cepaea hortensis. The sequence continues at coordinate 5,489,786 of OY992887.1, read as the reverse complement.
ACATGGTAGAAATTATTCAAGATCTGCAAATTTATGGGAAAGACATTAGACTTATAAAAACACAACATATTGGAAACAACAAGCTGCCATTAGGATTGATAATGAAGTGTGGCAATATCAGCCTATTAAGAGAGGTGTGAGACAGGGATGTGTAATGTCTCCAGATCATTTTTTCCTATACAGTGAAAATATGTTCATAAATGTAGAAGATATAAATGGAATCAACATTGGGGAACGATACATCAATAACATTAGATATGCAGATGATGCAGTATTGATTGCAGACAATGCGCAGGATCTGCAACAATTAGTAGATGATTTTGTTACACAAAGTGAACAACTAGGGTTAGAATTAAATTGTAAAAAGACACAGGTTATGGTCGTCACTAGGAAGAAAGTAATACCACAATGTAATATACAAGTAAATGGAAATATTCTACAACAAGTGAATCGGTACAATTATCTCGGAACAGTCATAATATCTGATGGGAGATGACTTGAAGAGATTAGAACAAGAATCGCCATGGCGAAAGTAGCCTTTAGCAAGATGAAAAACATACTGACCAATAAAAAGATGGCAATTGAAACGAGAAAAAGAATGTTGAGGGGATACATAGAGCCTGTTCTTTTGTATGGATGTGAAACTTGGACAATGTGCAGTCAAGCTGAAATACATCTGATGGCTGCAGAAATGTGGTTTCTGAGGAAAATGCAACGAATACCATGGACAGACAGAAAAACCAATGACCAAGTACTACAGGAGACAAATGAACATCGTAAACTGATTAGAGAAATTAGACGTAGACAGTCAAAATTGTTTGGACATGTTATGAGAAGAAATGAATTGGAGAACTTGGTGACAACTGGCAAGATCGAAGGGAACAGACCTATAGGAAAACCGGGAGGAAGATACCTGGATGGCTTGACCACATGGCATGGACGAGACAGGAACTGAGCTGATCCACGACACTGGTGATCAAGTGAAATGGCGAGTCAAAACCGCCTACGCTTTCCGGCATGGCACATGATGGATGGATAAATTATACAGTTGTTGAACATTAATATATTGCAGACACATAAGCACTGACACACACACAGAAACACACAGACACTCACGGACACACGCACACACACACAGACACACACAGGTCTAGAAACTGACCTGCAGCTGCAGTACGAGATTGGTGGCCATAAGGTTCTGATCGACGTCATAGTCCATGGTGAAGGTCACTTCTGATGAGGACCGGTCGTACCTGGCAACAGACAACAAAGCATGGCGGCTTGTGACAGGGCTTCAGTAGTTTTTGCTATTGTGGTTCACATTATATAAGAGGAGAGAGAGAGAGGGAGAGGGAGAGGG
>OY992887.1:5480926-5485926 GCA_963921405.1 Cepaea hortensis | reverse complement strand
AGGTAAGCGGGCTCACGAATAGCGTTCGTAAGCCCTTAGCCACGGAGACCGGCTCATGGTATTCTGCCCATGCTATTAATCTGTCACGTTTCTCATTACAATCACCTTGGCCATAGCCACTAGTCACACCACTCACATATTCGTTGCCTACTTTGGTATTGATATTCCCGAGTATAACAGTCATTGCAAAACTTGTATACTGGTCTACGGCCATGTGTTATTCATTATAAAATATATCTGTATCTCCTGCTGTTGGAGCATAGTTATGTTAATATCCAGAGGTTTGCTTTGGAGTTTCACTAATAACACTCTATTTAAGATTGTCGAAAGTCCGTCTTAGTGCTCAGCTGATCAAAAATTATGCCAACTGGCCTTTCGTAGTCCTTCCCTTCTAAGTAAATAATTATGTACATATCTCAATCTTTTTCCCCGCAACTGGCCATCGGGTTTCATAAACACCTAATATATTTCAGTTATCACCTGTAGCAAATGATGTTCCCTACCGTACGAAGGGACTTTACTGGAACCCGAATTAAATTCGTTAGCTTTATCGAGTTTGTTTATCGTAAAGCATGCTTATCTCGGGAAAGTACAGCGCTGGTTTCCGCCGGTTTGTGTATGATTGACTCCACTTGCCTTTGTCTACAACAGACAGACCCTGCAAGGCAACAGGTGAGTGGGAAATGCTTACTACTGTAGACCTGAATATCAAGTTGCCTTGATTCCCTACAGCCGGTCTCTCTGGCTGTGGGGTTACAACACTTTCTCTCTGTAATCCCGTTTATCACGCAGAGTCTCGCAGCGGAGCGAGAACTGAGGTGGTTCGACCCCCGCTCGTGACTTGCGAATACTGAGCCGGCCGCTCAGAAAGCAATGGCAAACTACTGAGCGTAATCTTGCCAAGAGATCAACAGACAGCTGAAAGATGCTGCTGTTGACAGCTAAGTCCTGTAAAAGGATACGCAAAACATTTGATTCCCTACATAATGCAAGTCTACCAAGCTTACTCACGACTCACAACATGAACTCAGATAGGAAGTATGTCCCAGATAGACACACGCTAAGTCTCGGGACCGAGTGCTCACTCACCGGAACCTCTCGCTGTTGTTGCCCTTCATAAACCCGATAGTGGCGATTCTATCCCCTTCCGGGTCAACGATGACGGCATCAAGGTCACACGTGGAGACGCCCGCCTGGAAGATTCAATGAACACAAAGAGGTCAGCTGTATCTAGAGGTCAGGTCACATTTGCACACAAATGAAATACATGACGTCATACAAAATGTACTAGAAATTCATTAAATTAGTTACAATAGTCACTGCTATGACCTAACGCTGTTTAGGGGAAGCACAACAATACTAATGAAGTATTCATTATAATATAACAGGTGTTGGAAATGTCCACCATGGTCTTCCAGACATGAATGTACACGTCTTTTCATCTTGTCAAATACCTTCTGCAACGTGTCTGCTGTTATTTCTTGAATGGTGATTCTCATTGCTGTTTTTCAGGTCCTCATTTGTGTGCACATTATTTTTATAAACATTTCCTTTAAAAATACCCATAGATGATAATCTAGTAGAGTTAGATCTGGAGAACAAGCCGGCCAAATTCCAAATGATATTATGCGAGTTGGGAATATTTCTTCGGGAAAAAACAACAAAAAAAAAACAACGCAGCGATGCTCTAGTTGTGTGTGCAGCTGCACCATCTTGTTGAAACCTCGCTTCTTCAATTTCATGTTCATTCATATGTTCTAAACAAATTCCAGAATATCAGTACGGTACCGATCGGCATTTATAGTGTTGTTGAAGAAATCTGGTCAAATAAAACGTTTTCTACTGACGCCACACCATACCCCAAATTTTTCATCGCGTAGAGGCGCCTCAGGAAATGCATTGGGATTAAAAGTGCCCCAAATACAATTATTTTGGCTATTAACGTATTCAGATAGATGAAACAAATGATAGATGAGATGATGAGATGATGAAACCATGCCTCATCAAAGAAGAATGTTCCGAGAATTGACTCGTCTTTATCAGCTAAAAATGCTTGAAACCACATGGAGGTCATTGACTCCTAATTGATTATCATTATTTTAGTTCAGGGATAACAGAAATCCTGAATGGATGAAAATATAATTGTCGATTAAGAATTTCGTGCACTGCTCACTGACACGTTCACTTAATGCGACATTTCCCTTAACGACTTGCTTGGACTTGTCAGGAATCTGTCTTGGATATCTAGACATTTTTCTTCAGAAACAGCAGACCTACCACATCGCGGAGCATCTTCCACATTTCCCGTAGCAAGAAACTTATTCAACAAATTTCTAACGGTAGTGAGATGAGATGAGGAGGTTGTTTATAAAAAAAATCTGGCTATAAATCTATGAACAACCATCCGTGTGTACTGACCGCCATTTCGAAATACTTGTTCAACCAAAAAAAATAATTTTTTTCTTCCGTTAATAACTCAATTCTGTTTAGAGTGCAAAGAATTACTCCTGCACACAGCATCCATTAGCTGAATATTCCTTTACGATGGACTGTGGAGCACATTATGTGATGTCATCGTTTACTTCATCTTTCAAATGCTTTCTACATAAAAGGTGTAGTGAGTCTTTACAATCACCCATTAGTTACGATGTAAAATATTACGCACAAATGTACAATAGCAATGGCAACAATGTAACAAGTAAAACTACAAGTTGTCCACAAGTCGCTCGTCTTATCTAAGGAAAGCAAGAAGAAATCAAACAGGCTTCTGTGTATCCAAATAAACAACAGCTTCAGGAGTTCAGATAGTTTCTGCCTTGGTTGGCATCATGATCACAGTAATTAAACAAGAAGCCACAAGAAGCAACGATAACAGAAACTAAAGATACATAAATCCGGGTGATGGGAATAACGAAGGCGGCTTGTCAACTCTGTGGCGCTGGTCCCTGCATTCTGGAGCAGACTGTGGGGTTCCGATGTCTGTCATTCTACTGTGTTCTAGAACAGACTGTGGGGTTCCGATGTCTGTCATTCTACTGTGTTCTAGAACAGACTGTGGGGTTCCGATGTCTGTCATTCTACTGTGTTCTAGAACAGACTGTGGGGTTCCGATGTCTGTCATTCTACTGTGTTCTAGAACAGACTGTGGGGTTCCGATGTCTGTCATCCTACTGTGTTCTAGAACAGACTGTGGGGTTCCGATGTCTGTCATCCTACTGTGTTCTAGAACAGACTGTGGGGTTCCGATGTCTGTCATCCTACTGTGTTCTAGAACAGACTGTGGGGTTCCGATGTCTGTCATCCTACTGTGTTCTAGAACAGACTGTGGGGTTCCGATGTCTGTCATCCTACTGTGTTCTAGAACAGACTGTGGGGTTCCGATGTCTGTCATCCTACTGTGTTCTAGAACAGACTGTGGGGTTCCGATGTCTGTCATCCTACTGTGTTCTAGAACAGACTGTGGGGTTCCGATGTCTGTCATCCTACTGTGTTCTAGAACAGACTGTGGGGTTCCGATGTCTGTCATCCTACTGTGTTCTAGAACAGACTGTGGGGTTCCGATGTCTGTCATCCTACTGTGTTCTAGAACAGACTGTGGGGTTCCGATGTCTGTCATCCTACTGTGTTCTAGAACAGACTGTGGGGTTCCGATGTCTGTCATCCTACTGTGTTCTAGAACAGACTGTGGGGTTCCGATGTCTGTCATTCTACTGTGTTCTAGAACAGACTGTGGGGTTCCGATGTCTGTCATTCTACTGTGTTCTAGAACAGACTGTGGGGTTCCGATGTCTGTCATTCTACTGTGTTCTAGAACAGACTGTGGGGTTCCGATGTCTGTCATTCTACTGTGTTCTAGAACAGACTGTGGGGTTCCGATGTCTGTCATTCTACTGTGTTCTAGAGCAGACTGTGGGGTTCCGATGTCTGTCATTCTACTGTGTTCTAGAGCAGACTGTGGGGTTCCGATGTCTGTCATTCTACTGTGTTCTAGAGCAGACTGTGGGGTTCCGATGTCTGTCATTCTACTGTGTTCTAGAGCAGACTGTGGGGTTCCGATGTCTGTCATTCTACTGTGTTCTAGAGCAGACTGTGGGGTTCCGATGTCTGTCATTCTACTGTGTTCTAGAGCAGACTGTGGGGTTCCGATGTCTGTCATTCTACTGTGTTCTAGAGCAGACTGTGGGGTTCCGATGTCTGTCATTCTACTGTGTTCTAGAGCAGACTGTGGGGTTCCGATGTCTGTCATTCTACTGTGTTCTAGAGCAGACTGTGGGGTTCCGATGTCTGTCATTCTACTGTGTTCTAGAGCAGACTGTGGGGTTCCGATGTCTGTCATTCTACTGTGTTCTAGAGCAGACTGTGGGGTTCCGATGTCTGTCATTCTACTGTGTTCTAGAGCAGACTGTGGGGTTCCGATGTCTGTCATTCTACTGTGTTCTAGAGCAGACTGTGGGGTTCCGATGTCTGTCATTCTACTGTGTTCTAGAGCAGACTGTGGGGTTCCGATGTCTGTCATTCTACTGTGTTCTAGAGCAGACTGTGGGGTTCCGATGTCTGTCATCCTACTGTGTTCTAGAACAGACTGTGGGGTTCCGATGTCTGTCATCCTACTGTGTTCTAGAACAGACTGTGGGGTTCCGATGTCTGTCATCCTACTGTGTTCTAGAACAGACTGTGGGGTTCCGATGTCTGTCATCCTACTGTGTTCTAGAACAGACTGTGGGGTTCCGATGTCTGTCATTCTACTGTGTTCTAGAACAGACTGTGGGGTTCCGATGTCTGTCATTCTACTGTGTTCTAGAACAGACTGTGGGGTTCCGATGTCTGTCATCCTACTGTGTTCTAGAGCAGACTGTGGGGTTCCGATGTCTGTCATTCCTACTGTGTTCTAGAGCAGACTGTGGGGTTCCGATGTCTGTCATTCTACTGTGTTCTAGAGCAGACTGTGGGGTTCCGATGTCTGTCATTCTACTGTGTTCTAGAGCAGACTGTGGGGTTCC
>OY992887.1:5472272-5480726 GCA_963921405.1 Cepaea hortensis | reverse complement strand
TCTAGAACATTATATACAACAATAAGACAGAGACAAACAGCTTTCTTCGGTCATGTGATGAGAAGAGAGGCATTGGAGAACATCGTAACAACTGGAAAGATCGAGGGGAAGAGAGGCAGAGGTAGACCAAGAGAAGTGATGCTGGATGGATTGAGACGGTGGCATGGAGGAATATCAGCAGCAGAGTTGATCCAGAAAACCAAAGATCGAGATCTATGGAGAGCCATGAACGCCTACGCCAGCCGGCACGGCACTTGATGATGATGATGATATATATATATATATATATATATATATATATATATATATATATATATATATATATATATATATATATATATATCTTTCTCCCATTATGTCCCCATTCATACATATAACAAGACACACACATACACTCTTTCCCATACACACATAACTCGACAGACAGACAGACAGACAGACAGACAGACAGACAGACAGACAGACAGACAGACAGACAGACAGGCAGGCAGACAGACAGGCAGACAGACAGACAGACAGACAGACAGACAGACAGACAGACAGACAGACAGACAGACAGACAGACAGACAGACAGACAGACAGACAGACAGACAGACAGAGAAAGATTCTACGGTGTGTTGTGGTGAGCTCTGATATGTAATGTCCTGGTAGTCGGTATATGGTGCTCTGATTTCAAGACAGCTGATCCTGTCACTGGAAGCAAGACAGGATAGTGGATCTAGAGACATCTCATCATGTGAATGGGAGACAAGCAAGATATGTCTGTATGTGTAGAAGTGCGATTATATGATTATTTGGACAACAGGATGAATGTCTGTAATAGGTGTATTAGTAGTTGTAGTAGTAGTAGTAGTAGCAGCAGCAGCAGCAGCAGCAGTAGTAGTAGTAGTAGTAGTAGTGGTAGTAGTAGTAGTGGTAGTAGTAGTAGTAGTAGTAGTAGTAGTAGTAGTAGTAGTAGTATTAGTAGTAGCAGTAGTGGTAGTAGTAGTAGTAGTAGTGGTAGTAGTAGTGGTAGTAGTAGTAGCAGTAGCAGTAGCAGTAGTAGTAGCAGTAGTAGTAGTAGTAGTAGTAGTAGTAGTAGTAGTAGTAGTAGTAGTAGTAGTAGTAGTAGTAGTAGTAGTAGTAGTAGTAGTAGTAGTAGTAGTAGTAGTAGTAGTAGTAGTAGTAGTAGAAGAAGTAGTAATAGTAAAAAGGCAGGTGAAGATGATGATGATAAAGAAGAAGAAGAAGAAGAAGAAGAAGAAGAAGAAGAAGAAGAAGAAGAAGAAGAAGAAGAAGAAGAAGAAGAAGAAGAAGAAGAAGAAGAAGAAGAAGAAGAAGAAGAAGAAGAAGAAGAAGAAGAAGAATAACAAGAAAGAGAAGAAGAACGAATGATAATAAGAAACAAAGAATTCCAATCATATGAAGAAGACAGTGATTGTATGATGATAACAAGTATGATATTCTTTTATTGTAATAACGATGATTACAAGATAATCAATAATGTTGATTATTATTATGAAATTTCATTGATAATTTCGATAATGGTGATGTAATGAGGACATGCTTTGATGATAACGTGTCCTTCTATATACAATCTCTCATGGTAAGTCCATAACATGATCACATGTCCTTTAAACAATCTCTCATGGTAAGACCAAAACATGACAAGATGGTCAGTGTTTGGTGAGTGAGCACAAACACGGGCAAGAGAAGCACTCACGGGTCGTTGATGGACAGTGTGGTGATGATATACCCGCTGGCTGTTGTCTCCGGTATAGTGATGGTCTGAGGCAGGTTGGTGATCTCAGGTCGTGTGTTCAGATCTGTAGACATTTGCATAATCTCTTCTTGAAACATTTATTAACACATACACACATACACCGACACTCACACAAACACATATACGGGGTAGGGGTATCCCCTATCAAAGGAGAAGTAAGGTGTCCCCGCTAGTCTACGGGACAGCCTTGGGCAAAGTGGAGTACCCGTTTAGTCCCGAAAACAAGGTAACACGAAGCCACGGGAGCAGGTGGTGGATCGGACGTAGGAGCAGCCGACAGGTAGTTGTTGGTTATGGTTTCAAGTCAGTGACGGTGGGAAGAGGATCTCTCAATGGAGACAATGGCTACAGTCATCTGGTAAGTATGGTCACTGCCAGGAAGGAAGAATGGGAATATTTCTTTTCTTATTGATTCCCGGCAGTGAATGCTCGTCAGTTTTGGTTGGTATCTCCTCTAAGAGATAAAAATCTCAATTTAAAACATCCGCAGCCTTGCGGGTATACCCAGATGGAAAAGGCTTCGGGAGTAAACCCTGAGGACAAATCCGAAGATGGAGTCCCTAAGGCAGTTCCATGTTGTAAACAACATAGTTCTGGCAACTCCTGCGACAGCACCGACACCAAGTTGCATTGGCTACTGCCTTTCCCTTGGTCAACATCGGTGACGTGGAGAGGGGGAACTTGCTACTGGGCAACAGCTGGTTCTCCACACTCCATTGCCCAGGCTTGTGCCCTGAAGAGGTCACTTCAGCACCGCGTAAAGCGGTGACACGACCCGTGACCACAGTGCACTCCCTTCTCAATCAGAGACGCCTCCGGTGACAGGGCCACGTATCTCGAATGGAGGATGAACGTATTCAAAAAGATCTCACAGACAGAGAACTAGCTACAGGGAAGAGGCCAACAGGAAGACCCCAAATGCGATACAAGGATGTGTGTAAACAAGATATGAAAACCCTTGACAGAGATACATACACGTGAGAGAGAGTTGCAGCAGACAGATGTTCCTGGAGAAGAGATGTATGAAACGGACTGGTGCTCTTTGAGCGCAATCTGACCCGACAAACCGAGTATAAGAAGCACAGGCATAACATGCAGTCATTTGCTGCGGGACCTGCCTTGTCTTTTTTTTTAACGTTGCATATCCCTTACAGGACATTGCAGTCAACACCAGCGTTTGTCAGCTGCTGTTGATGTACTAGGCAAGTTTTACGTTCAATAGTTTGCCATTGCTTTCTGAACAACCGGCTTACATACCCCCGTGAATTACCAACGCGGTGCGGTCACTGCCGAATCTCGCAGGTGCTGATTTCCTCACGTGGATATATGGGATCACAAACAATATTGTTAACACCTTGGCCAGGGAGACCGGCCTTGTATTACTGATGTGGAAATTGTGACAGAGATTGTCACTCTCGCATTAGACTATACAGTCACCAGCGGCGCTGTCAGGTGCCTCCCCAGCCGCACAGCTCTATAGTCCTACATTAGACTATACAGTCACCAGCGGCGCTGTCAGGTGCCTCCCCAGCGGCACAGCTCTATAGTCCTACATTAGACTATACAGTCACCAGCGGCGCTGTCAGGTGCCTCCCCAGCGGCACAGCTCTATAGTCCTACATTAGACTATACAGTCACCAGCGGCGCTGTCAGGTGCCTCCCCAGCCGCACAGCTCTATAGTCCTACATTAGACTATACAGTCACCAGCGGCGCTGTCAGGTGCCTCCCCAGCGGCACAGCTCTATAGTCCTGCATTAGACTATACAGTCACCAGCGGCGCTGTCAGGTGCATCCCCAGCGGCACAGCTCTATAGTCCTACATTAGACTATACAGTCACCAGCGGCGCTGTCAGGTGCCTCCCCAGCCGCACAGCTCTATAGTCCTACATTAGACTATATAGTCACCAGCGGCGCTGTCAGGTGCCTCCCCTGCGGCACAGCTCTATAGTCCTACATTAGACTATACAGTCACCAGCGGCGCTGTCAGGTGCCTCCCCAGCGGCATAGCTCTATATTCCTACATTAGACTATACAGTCAAAAAGATTATGGTTGCTCACTGAACCAAGTGTTAACCGTGTTCATTACAACTGCATCTGTGTGAAATCGTTGCCCCTTGAGATCTTTTTTTAGAGGACCGAACAAATGAAAATCACATGGTGACAAATCAGGGCTACAGTCTAGATGTTGCAGAATTTCCCACTTCTTCCTTGCTAATGCGTCCTGCACAATCTTTGCGACATGCGGACGAGCATTATCGTGTAACAAAATCACACCGCGAGAAAGCACGCCGGGTCGTTTATTCTTGATGGCATTTTACAACTTGTCTAGTATTTGCAAGTAGTTGGTAGAGTTGATGTTGACACCAGGTTCTTTAAAGTCAGCCAACAATAGCCCTTCATGGTAAAAAAATGCGCTCAGCATAACCTTACTAGCGGAAACCTGTAACTTGAATTTTTTGGCTTTTGGTGATCCAGAATGTTTTCATTGCATGCTCTCTGTTTTGCTGCCCGGCTCAAAGTGGTGACATCATGATTCATTGCGTGCCATTATGCGGAAGAGAAATGCATCACCCTCAACTCTGTAGCCCAGCAAGTGGTTCAAACACCATACCAAGAGCCCCTCTTTTTGGTGGTCGGTCAACATCCGTGGTATCCACTTTGCACACACCTTCCGATATTGAAGTTTCTTACGAACGACCTTTTGAATTGTCCCAATTGACACATCAAATTATTTCGCTAGCGAACGTATGCTTCTACAACGGTTCTTCTGTACTGCTGCATCAATTTTGGCGATGGTCTTTTTGTGTTGCAACAATATGTGCTTGACCCGGTCGTCGAAGATCTATCGTGAACTGGCGTCCTTTCCGAAACATTCTTGCCCAGTCAGTCACTGTTGTCTTCGACACACATTTGTTACCGTACGCTGCCTGCATTCTTCGATGAATGTCCATTGGTCGAGATCCTTCAAATGAAAAAAAAACTGAATTACCGCTCTTTGAGCTTCGTTGGACGGATTTTGGATCATCACGGCCATTTTCTCAACGGTCAGAAACAGAACCTATGCATTATGGGACGATAAGCACGTGATCTTTTATTCATTAGTCAGTACTTATCACATGACTATGACATGATCATGTTCAAGGTACACAATTACGCGCGGTGCGGAACGAACAGATTTCAAATAAACGCCCCTTTTATAAATAAATAAATATATATATATATATATATATATATATATATATATATATATATATATATATATATATATATATATAATCTAGCTGACCCGGCCTGGCTTCGCCCAGCTCCTGGTCGGGAGCATCTCATTTAATTCATATAAGTAGTCATATAAGATCCCGTTCCCGTTCCCGACTATCTGTCTGTCTATTTGTCTGTCTGTCTGACCCGGCCCGGCTTCACCCAGTCCCTGGTGGGGAGCTTCTCATTTAATTCATATAAGTAGTCATATAAGTTCCCGTTCCCGACTGTCTGTCTGTCTGTCTGTCTGTCTGTCTGTCTGTCTGTCTGTCTGTCTGTCTGTCTGTCTGTCTGTCTGTCTGTCTGTCTGTCTGTCCCGGCCCGGCTTCGCCCAGGCCCTGGCGGGGATCTATCTATCTATCTATCTATCTATCTATCTATCTATCTATCTATCTATCTATCTATCTATCTATCTATCTATCTATCTATCTATCTATCTATCTTTTTGTCTGTCTGTCTGCCTGCCTGTCCTTCCGTCTCTCTCTCCCTCCGTCTATCCCACCCTCTCTTATCTATCGGGTCAGATCTATCTATCTATCTATCTATCTATCTATCTATCTATCTATCTATCTATCTATCTATCTATCTATCTATCTATCTATCTATCTATCTATCTACCTACCTATCTATCTATCTATCTATCTATCTATCTATCTATCTATCTATCTATCTATCTATCTATCTATCTATCTATCTATCTAGAGAGTGTGTAAGAGAGTGAGTTAGTGTGGTTTAGAGAGTAAATGAGTGAGTGAGAGGGTGAGATTATGTGAGGCAGCGTGTATGTGTGAGTAAGTGTGTGGGTGGATGGGTTGGAGTGTACGTGTGTCCATATGTGTGTATGCGTGTGTTTATGTGTGTGTATGTGTGTGCACGTCTGAATGTGGGTGTGTATGTGTAAGTGTGTGTAAATGTGTGTTTGTATGTGTGCTTGGGTGTGTAAGTATGTTTATATGTGTGCGTAAATGTATGCGTGTGTTTATATGTATGTGCGGGTGTATATGTGTGTGTGTGCGTATATATATGTATGTGTGAATATATATATATATATATATATATATATATATATATATATATATATATATATATATATATATATATATATATATATGTTCGTGTATGTGAGTGCATGATTGTGTGTATGTGTGCATGCATGCAGTGTATGCGAGGGAGTGTGTATTTGTGTGTGTGTGTGTGTAAGTATGTGTACATGGGTGTGTATGTGTGCGTGGGGATATGTGTGTACTTGCGTGTGTATATTGTGTGTATGCTCGTGTGTGTGTGTGTATATGCTTTCTTGCGCACGCGAGGGAGTGTGTATTTGATAGCGAGAGGGTGTGTGTCTGTCTGTGTGTGAGTGAGAGTGAAAGAGAGTGTGATATTGAGTAAATGAAAGATGGAGAGAGTGACTTAATGGGTGAAATAGTGATTGCGAGTGAGAGAGAGAGAGAGAGAGAGAGAGAGAGGGAGTGAGCGAACGAGAGAAGACAGTGGAAGAATGGTATTGTTAATGTGTGTATGTGTGCGGCCATTGTTTGTGAGTGTCTATGTCTATGGGTGTGTGTTAGTGAGAAGAGAGCGAGAAAGACAGAGAGAGAGAGAGAGAGAGAGAGAGAGAGAGAGAGAGAGAGAGAGAGAGAGAGAGACATTTAAGCGCACGCATATCATGTAACATGCTTTTCCATATATGTTGTGTATTCTTATGTTCATATTACCATTTTGAATGCCAACTGATGTTATAATTTATAACATGAACACATGTACATCACTGTAGAGTGGGTGAGAGAATTAGAGAGTATGAGAGAGAGTGAGAGAGAGAGAGAGAGAGAGAGAGAGAGAGAGAGAGAGAGAGAGAGAGAGAGAGAGAGAGAGAGAGAGAGAGAGAGAGTTGAATTGCATCACTAATTTTTAAGTTACAAAATGTATATGTACAATTTTTCTCCATTTTCTTTACAATTTTGCGACAATGCTCACGACAATCGTCACTGTATGTGTGTGTAAAGTGTGGGAGTTTGATCATAATAGTAGGTTGGGGGATGGGGGATGTGTGTGTGTGGGTGGGCGAGGTGGGATTGTGTGGGTGGGTGGGGGATTTGTGTGTGGGTACATGCGGGATGTATGGGTTGGCGGGGAGATGTGTGTGTGGGTGGGGATGTGTGTTTGGCTAGGTGGTTGTGGGTGAGTGGGTGGAGGAGGATATGTTGGTGGATGATTGATGATGGGTTATGGGATGGGTGGGGGTATATGTATGGGTGGGGAGATATGGGTGTGGGGATATGTGGTGGGTGGGAGATGTGTGCAGGTGGGGGTGGTTGTGGGTTTGGGGGTGTGGGTGAGGGATGTGTATGGGTGTGGGATGTTTGGGTGGATGGGTGGGGAGTGTATGTGGGTGAGATATGTGTGGGGGATGTATGTGGGTTGGGGAGGGGTGCATGATGGGTGTGGGTGATGGATTTGGAGATGTGTGTGTGGGTGGGGGATATGTCTGGCTGGGTGGGGATGTGTGGCTGGATGGAGAATGTACGTGTGGGTAGTGAGGGTGATTGTAGTTGGGGGATGTATGGATGGGTAGGAGATGTGTGGATAGATGTGTGTGTGGGATGTGTCTTTGGGATGTGTGTGTGTGTGGTGGTGTGTGGGAAGGGAGCTGGTTGTGGATAAATGATGTGTGTGTGGGTGGGTGAAGGTGTGGTTGGGTTTTCGGGTGGGTGAAGGATGTGTGTGAGTGTGGGGATGTGTGCTTAGATGGGTGGTTGGGGTGTGTGAGTGTGGGTGGGTAGATAGGAGATGTATGTGTTGATGAGTGGGTAAGGGATGTGTGGGTGTTAGTGGTTGAGGGATAAGTACGTGTGTCTGGGGATGAGTGTATGAGTTGGGGATGTGTGTGTGGGTTGTGTGTGCGTGGATGGGAGGTGTGTGTTTGTAAATGGGGGATGTGTTGGTGGGTAGGGATGTGTGGGAGGGATGTGTGTATGGGTGGGGAGATTGTGCGTGGGTGGGGATGTGTGTGTATATGGGTAGGGGTGTGTGGTTAAGGGATGTGTGGTTGGGGGATGGGTGGATGGAGGATGTGTGGTTGGGTAGAGGATGTGTGGGTGGGTGATTGTATATGAGTAAGGGTGTATGGTTAAGGGATGTTTGGTTGGGGGATGGGTGGGTAGAGGATGTGTGGGTGGGTAGAGGATATGTGGGTGGGTGAGTGTGTGCAGGTTAGGAGATGGTGGGGGATGTTTGTAGGTGTGGGCTCGGGATCTGTGAGTGGGCTGGGGGAGATGGGAGATTATGTGGGTGGGTGCGGAATTTGTGTGTGGGTAGGTGCGGAATATGTGAGTTGACGGTGAGATGTGTGTGTGGCTGAGGAATGTGTGTTTGGCTGGGTGGGTGGAGGTGTGTGGGTGGAGGAGGATATGTGGGTGAGTGATTGTTGGTGGG
>OY992887.1:5454772-5467272 GCA_963921405.1 Cepaea hortensis | reverse complement strand
ACTCTCCCGTTCAATCATTCACTCTCCCGCTCACTCATTCACTCTCACTCATTCACTCTCATGCTCACTCATTCACTCTCCCGCTCACTCATTCACTCTCACGCTCACTCATTCACTCTCACGCTCACTCATTCACTCTCACGCTCACTCATTCTGTCTCTCCCGCTCACTCATTCACTCTCCCGCTCACTCATTCACTCTCCCGTTCAATCATTCACTCTCCTGCTCACTCATTCACTCTCACTCATTCACTCTCACGCTCACTCATTCACTCTCATGCTCACTCATTCACTGTCCCGCTCACTCATTCACTCTGCCGCTCACTCATTCACTCTCACGCTCACTCATTTACTCACACGCCCACTCATTCACTCTCACGCTCAATCATTCACTCTCCCGCTCACTGATTCACTCTCACGCTCACTCATTCACTCTCACGCTCACTCATTCCTTCTCACGCTCACTCATTCACTCTCACTCATTCACTCTCACGCTCACTCATTCACTCTAACGCTCACTCATTCACTCTCACGCTCACTCATTCACTCTCCCGCTCAATCATTCACTCTCCCGCTCACTCATTAACTCTCACTAATTCACTCTCCCGCTCACTCATTCACTCTTCCGCTCACTCATTCACTCTCCCGCTCACTCATTCACTCTCCCGCTCACTCATTCACTCTCACGCTCACTCATTCACTCTCACTCATTCACTCACACTCATTCACTCCCACACACAGACACTCTCACTCATTCACTCTCCAGCTCACTCATTCGCTCTCACACTCACTCATTCACTCTCCCGCTCACTCATTCACCCTTACGCTCACTCATTCACTCTCACGCTCACTCATTCACTCTCCCGCTCACTCATTCACTCTCACTCATTCACTCTCCCGCTCACTTATTCACTCTCACGCTCAATCATTCACTCTCCCGCTCACTCATTCACTCTCATGCTCACTCATTCACTCTCACGCTCACTCATTCACTCTCACGCTCACTCATTCACTCTCACGCTCACTCATTCACTCTCACACTCACTCATTCTGTCTCTCATTCACACTCACTCACTCTCTCACTCAAACTACAGTAATGAACATAAGTTTAGAATATACATGATAAAATCAAATGGTATTTAACTTATAATATGACAGATGAGAATACACAAACATATGGATTCGCGTGTTACATAACATCCGTGTTACATGACATGCATCTGCTCAGCTCTCTCTCTCTCTCTCACTCTCTCTCTCTCTCTCTCTCTATCTCTGTATTCTTTCATATACACACACTCACACGCATGCGTACGCTCACACACACACACACACTCTCTCTCTTTCTCTCTCATTCACTCTCACTCTCACTAGTTCACTCTCCCGCTCACCCATTCACTCTCACGCTCACTCATTCACTCTCACGCTCACTCATTCGCTCTCACGCTCACTCATTCACTCTCCCGCTCACTCATTCACTCTCCCGCTCACTCATTCACTCTCACGCTCAATCATTCACTCTCACGCTCACTCATTCACTCTCCCGCTCACTCATTCATTCTCCCGCTCACTCATTTACTCTCCCGCTCACTCATTCCCTCTCCCGCTCACTCATTCACTCTCACGCTCACTCATTCTGTCTCTCCCGCTCACTCATTCACTCTCCCACTCACTCATTCACTCTCCCGCTCACTCATTCACTCTCCCGTTCAATCATTCACTCTCACTCATTCACTCTCACGCTCACTCATTCACTCTCACGCTCACTCATTCACTCTCACGCTCAATCATTCACTCTCCCGCTCACTGATTCACTCTCACGCTCACTGATTCACTCTCACGCTCACTCATTCCTTCTCACGCTCACTCATTCACGCTCACTCATTCACTCTCACGCTCACTCATTCACTCTCACGCACACTCATTCACTCTCCCGCTCACTCATTCACTCTCACGCTCACTCATTCACTCTCACGCTCACTCATTCACTCTCCCGCTCAGTCATTTACTCTCCCGCTCACTCTCATGCTCACTCATTCACTCTCCCGCTCAATCATTCACTCTCCCGCTCACTCATTCACTCTCCCGCTCACTCATTCACTCTCACGCTCACTCATTCACTCTCACGCTCACTCATTCACTCTCACTCATTCACTCACACACACAGACACTCTCACTCATTCACTCTCCTGCTCACTCATTCGCTCTCACACTCACTCATTCACTCTCCCGCTCACTCATCCACCCTCACGCTCACTCATTCATTCTCACTCATTCACTCTCCCGCTCACTCATTCACTCTCACTCATTCACTCTCCCGCTCACTCATTCACTGTCACGCTCAATCATTCACTCTCCCGCTCACTCATTCACTCTCACTCATTTACTCTCACGCTCACTCATTCACTCTCACTCATTCACTTTCACGCTCACTCATTCACTCTCACGCTCACTCATTCTGTCTCTCATTCACACTCACTCACTCTCTCACTCAAACTACAGTAATGAACATAAGTTTAGATTATACATGATAAAATCAAATGGTATTTAACTTATAATATGACAGATGAGAATACACAAACATATGGATTCGCGTGTTACATAACATGCGTGTTACATGACATGCATCTGCTCAGCTCTCTCTCTCTCTCTCTCTCTCTCTCTCTCTCTCTCTCTCTCTGTATTCTTTCATATACACACACTCACACGCATGTGCGCGCTCACACATACACACACTAACACATCAACTCTCCCACTGTCTCACTCTCTAACACACAATCCTACACACACACACACACACACTCACTCTCTCAATCACACTCTCTCACACATACACGTACACATGAACGCATGCACGCACGCACACACTCCCTCACTCACTCTCACACATACACGTACGAATGCATGCACTGACACATTCCCCCACCATTTCTCGCTCAATCACTCTCTCCACACACATGCATGCACACACGCATTCACTCTCTCCCTCTCTCTGACACCCACTCTCTCTCTCTCTCTCTCTCTCTCTCTCTCTCTCGCTCCCACACGCACACACATATATAGTGAACAATTATAATGAACAATTATACTGAACAATTATACCAGTAAATGAATTATGGTGGCATATAGTCGGTATGGATTAAGTATTGAAAGAGTTTTCGGTTAAATGTGTAGGGACTCATTGGAGTTTTCAGATCTGGAGGCAGATGATTCCATAAGTGAGCACCAGAATAGGCAAAACATGTTTTGTATAGGTCCAATCTAGGCTTTGAGACATGTAACAAATTTAGGCGCTTGCTGTTCATTGCATTAGATTGAATCAGCGGCAGAAGATACTCTGGGGTATTTTGAGATATAATTTTATTCACTAATTTGGCTTTGTTGAAAAGGAAGCGCTTTTGTAGTGGTAGAAGTCTTAGATGACTGTACAAATTATTACTTTCAACGTGCTTTATGCCAGAAACCAGACGAATAGCGCGGTTTTGTAGAGAACATAGTCGTTTTAAATTAGATTTAGGGCAACCATCCCAAACTGTGGAACAGTAATCGAGATGTGATTGGATATAGCATGTATAGAATATTTTTCGTGTGCTTTCGTCCAGGAAGTGCTGAATTTTAGCAAGTTGGTAAACTTTTTGTGCTATTTTCTTGGTAAGAGCGTGAACATGAGAGCTCCAGTTCAAATGGCTGTCTATTAAAAGCCCTAGTGTTTTATGTTCAGTCACATTAACTATAGGTAACGTGCCCATGCGGAGTTCGAGCGGTGATCCAGTTATGGCTAGTGTCTGTAGTTTTTGTCTGGTCGTTATTAGCATGGATTTGGTTTTGCCGATGTTAATTTGCATGCGGTTTTCATTGCTCCATCTAGTAAGATTATCAAGTTCCTTTTGTAAAGAATTCTCTAATTCACTACGGTTTTCTTGACTAGTAATTATAGTACAGTCGTCAGCAAATAGATCACAAGTTGTATTGATATATAAAGGAAGATCATTAATATAAACTGCAAAAAGCAGCGGACCTAGTATTGAGCCCTGAGGCACACCAATATTAAGCTGTGTGGGTCTTGATAGACAGTTGTTGAAGGACACGACTTGTTGCCTGTCGGATAGAAATGACGTAATTATGTTCACCATGTTGGTGCTTGACTTCATTTGCTTTAGTGTTCTAATTAAAATATCGTGATCTACCATATCAAAAGCTTTTTTAAAGTCTACAAACACCGCTCCACAAATTCTACCGTTGTTGATGTTTAAGTGCCAGTTATCGGTCATTTTTGTTAGAGCACTATGGCAAGAATATTTAGGTCGAAAAACAGATTGACTGTTAATTATTAGATCGTTGTTAATTAAATGGTGTAACGTTATTTTATGAATGTGTTTTTCTAGTGGTTTTGATAGCGACGATAATAAGGAAATAGGTCTATAATTACCCAAAACGCTATTATCGATTGAGCCATTTTTAATTAGCGGAAACACTTTAGCAATTTTAAAAGCAGATGGAAAGTAGTTTTTGGCCAGGCACTGGTTATATATGAACGTTAAGGACTCACTAATGACTGGTGCAGCACAACGAAGAATTCTATTACTGATACCATCTAGGCCGTGTGAGTTTGTTGATTTGAGGTTCAAGAGATATTTATAAACGTCTGCAACAGACATTAAAGGAATCTCATCGGGAATATTTCTGGTGCACTTCTCCTCACAGAATGATGCCAGTGAACTTAAATTACACGATGAGTCTGGTATTGAAGACTTTAGATTCTCTATTTCTGATTGAAAGAACCAACTGAATTCATCGCATGTTATAGAATTTGGTATTGCTGATTCTGTAGGGCGTTTCTTATTGGTTAGCAAGTTAATAGCCTTCCATATATTTGTACTGTTTGAATTATCTACAATCAAATTTTTAAAATGATCTTTTTTTATCCTACGAATGTCATATTTAACTTTATTCCTTAGTCTGCGGTAATTGATGAAGTCTTTATTTGTGTGTGCTGTATCTCGCTCTCTCATGATTTCCAGAACTTCTCTAGTGACCCATGGGGATTTATGTTGATTTTTGACTCGAACTTCTTTGATTGGCACGTGTTTATCGAACACATTGTAGACTGTCTTCGTCCAGAAAGCTAATGCATCGTCCGGGTCAGGAAGTTGGTAAACGTGATCAAGGGCTGCTTTTCTTAAGTCTTGCAAAAATAAATCTTGGTTGAATGCTTTAAAATTCCTAAATTTGATACATGTTTATGTTTAAGAGGTTTGAACCCAATTCTTGACCATGTACAACATACCGGGTAGTGGTCACTAACTGTACAAACAGGAACAGAACATTCAATAATATTATCTGGACAAGTAACACATATATGATCAATTATAGTTGAGGATGTGTCAGTAACCCTTGTGGGACGGTTTATTAGTTGTTTGAAATTGTAAGAAAGAATGATATCGTCCCATGTCTGGTTGGATTTAGGAATATCTATGTTAAAGTCACCTAATATCATGACTTCTCTACCTTCTGTAAACACTATATCCATCATTGTAGTGAAACAGTCATACCAATTGTACCCAGCACACGGATTCCTATATAGGTATCCAATGAGAAACGGCTGTTGGCTGGCTGGCTTCACCTCTAACCAAACACATTCTATCTCTACTGACTCGAGATCACTTCTACGGTAACAGTTGAGAGAATTGGAAATGTATACAGCAATACCTGTCTCTAATTTTTGATTTGCGTCTCTTCGAATTACTTTAAACCCCTTAAGAGTGATTTCAGAGTCGGATATTTTGTCGTTGAGACGACTTTCTGTGATTCCAAACACATGGAATTGTTTGCACAGTATTACCGAAAGCTCAGGTAGTTTATTGAGCAAATGATAGATGTTGAGATGGCCTATACTTAGGCCATCTTTGTGAAGCCACTGATCGTGATTTGCGAACATTGCACGATGAAAGGATGATGTCGCTTGCGGTAGAAATTTTCAGAGTTTTTGAAACTTTATTTAGTAGTAGTTAAGACTATTAGATGGGGTAGGAAAATGTCTGTGCTGGAGTGACATCATGAAAGCTTGATGCAGGGCTGCAGGATTGTATTGCATTAGCTGTTGAAGTTGGCGGTTCCACTGATAGGAGTGTAGATTACCATCCAACGAGGGACCACTGCTGTGAGAGTTACTGGAAGTGCCTACATTAGAAGCATACATCGGGGGCACAGCAACATTGTTTAACGGTGTCTCCTTTGACACAATAGGGGGAGGATGCTTTATGGGCAAGGGAGGAAACAAACCATCATAGTTAGCAACATTGGGATTGGAGCATGGGTTGCTATCCACGGCATTGTATTCCTGGGGTATAGGCAATGGTGGTGCAGGAAGAGAAGGAGCATTTTCTGAACACTTAGATGTCGCTGTCGCCGGGGGTGAAGTTCGGGTTACTCCTGTAACTGGTGCTGGTTGTTGATGCCCAGTAGTGGTAACAATTGAACTTTGTGATTCCTGGTCTTCTGCTGGAGAGTCTACACTTAAGGCCTGGAACCTGTTGCTGATATGCACATCAATGGGGTAGATGGATGGTGTGCGTTCTACAGGTTTAGAAGTAGTTTTGTTGATTGTAGAAACTGTCTGTGTGTCATTATGCGACGAACATTCACTGGTAGCACACGCATCTATAACACCAAGGGTAGTTTCTGTCTGTGCACTTTTATTAGATGACTGTGCACTTCTTAGTTCTAAAGCATGTATTGATGCTTTGAACGTTTCCTTCTCTTGTCTAAGGAGGCGGATTTCTTCTCGAAGAAGAAGGTTTTCGTTTTTAAGCACAGCAATAATATTAGTGGTGTTGCTGGTAATAAAATCTGTTAACCTCATCTCCAAAGCCTGAATAAGTTCACGACAATCAATATCATTGTGGCTCTGTGGTTCGGCCGAAGAAAGAGTGCTTGAATGTGATGTGCTGGTTTGATTAGATTGAGCTGGTGAATTCTGTTGTATGTCCAGCTGGAATTCAGTGTCTGATTGTTCACTAGACAACACGATTGAGGTTGGCGATGTAGATGATAGATTCATTCGCTGAGCTGGCGTGCTCGTCAAAATTTGTCCCGTCTTGTTCTTGTTTACATTGTGCCGCTTGGACACAGTTGATGATCGCAAGTTGGAGGACATTTTGGCAACATAGGCAGCTCGATAAGGCAAGGAATAAAATAATATTGCAGGCTTTTCTGTAGGTCGTGCGTGACGTTTACTTGCTAGCCATGCATGGTTAATTCTCACGTTGTCGTAGATCGATAATTGGTAAAATTGAAAAATGGGTGATCTTACCGTCACGATTCACAAAGAAATCCTCATTTAACTAAATACACATTCACATAAACTTGACATTTTGTGTTGTATGTAAATCCAGCTTTAAACGAACAAAATGATGGAGTAAATATACGCGCAGGCCTTTCTGTAGAAGGTGCGTGGTGTTTATCACTTGTTAGTCACGCATGGCAAATTCTCACGTTGTCGTGAATCGATAATTGGTAACATTCATAGATTGGTGCTCTTACGGCCACATAAAATAAAGAAACTCTCATTTCATTAAATAAACAGTCACATAGACTTGAACTGTTGAGTAGTATGTAAATCCAGTTTAGAATGAACACAATGATATACACAGCATCGTGATTGAATTGAGTAAACTTATTAAAATAATCAAAAATCGGGAGAATATGTTAAAACACGTCCTCTCGAAGCCGGAAACCGGAGCGAGAGAGAGAGAGAGAGAGAGAGAGAGAGAGAGAGAGAGAGAGAGAGAGAGAGAGAGAGAGAGAGAGAGAGGCAGTGGGAAACATCGTGACAACTGGAAAGATCGAGGGGAAGAGAAACATAGGCAGACTAAGAGAAATGATGTTTGATGTATTGAGACGGTGGCATGGAGGAATATCATCAGCAGAGTTGATCCAAAACACCAAAGACGGAGATGTGGGTAGAGCCATGAATGTTTTCGCCAGCGGGCAGGGCACTTGATGATGATGATGATGATGATATATATATCTTGCCAAGAAATCAACAACAGCGGTAAAATGCTGGTGTTGACAGCAATGTCATGTAAAGGATATGCGAATATATATATATATATATATATATATATATATATATATATATATATATATATATATATATATATATATATATATATATATTATCATCATCATCATCATCATCATCATCATATATATATATATATATATATATATATATATATATATATATATATATATATATATATATATATATACTATACGGAGACTTTATTCGCAATAGAATTGCGAATAAAGCTCAATTGTATTCGCAATAGAATTGCGGAAATTAACAAACATGTCACAGTGGCCGCTCACTAGTCAATTTTAGTTTGAACCACTAAGAATGTTTTTAATTTGGGACGATATTTCATTTGGCAAATAAAATTCACGTTATACAAAGACATCTATTGTATCCATCGATTCCGACACTCGATCACTCTGTCGCTGCCTGGGGGGTGAGCTCCCCGGCAGTTTCCACAGATCAATAGAGCACACTTTATTCACAAGCTTCGAGTTTGTCAGTTCTATATTTTAGAACATGATAGTAATGCCTTGATTGATCATTACACTTATTAATACTTATAAATACTTATGTTCAAGCATTCTGCGGAATTACTAGATATCTAAAAGATAGTTAGTTAGTTAGTCGAGGTTCTAACTTTACGGTAACGGGTCGTCCCCATTATGCTCCATTCCCGTGCCAGCGAGTATCATACAAAATGCTCCCCACTGTCCAATGTGAAAAGTTGAATAGATGGGAGTCTCGGCAATCCAACAAGCCCGCACAGGTACACTGTGCATAATGCCGCCGTCAGAATGTCAACACAATATTCATCCACGAATACTACAGTTCATCGTTGCTGGACTCAGCATTCACCAGAAAGACCTCATTGATCCGGATTTTCTCACATGGCTCGGTCTCTTACCGCAAGCGACCCGACGAAAGTATCGCACAAAGCACGAAATCTGAAAGATAAACACCTAGATCAGGGGTGGCCAATCTTTTCAGCAGGCGGGCCAAATTTCAGAAATATTTCCTGCCGGGCAACGCACCTAAGTTTTTTTGTGTGTTAATTAAAGTAAACAAGCAAGCGCGCTACAGCTTCGACCACATCGTCGTTTCCTACTCCGCGGGCCGCAACATGACTCCCGGTGGGCCGCATGCGGCACGCGGGCCTCGTGTTGGCCTAGATAAAAACTTAGTAGGGGAGATAAACATACAATATTTTTAAAAGGGAAATCACTAGAATTTTAAAAGGACATTGTATACCTAGCAAAATATTATTAAGTAACTTTCAAATCTTTTAATTATTCTTGTAGAAATAGAAACCTCAAAAATGCAGTCAAGTTTTATACTCTCCACTACAATACTATTAGTTTCCTTATAAAAAGTTTGCTTAATCTTTATGTAATTACATTTTATAATCAAATTTTAGTGTCTCTTATTTATGCTCAGTTCCTAACAGTGGACTTTTAATGACGTTGTCCTCATGTCATCGTCATGGGTTTCCCCAACTGTGGGGGAACAACATTTTTTTACTGGCCTCCTAGGGCCACATAAAATTTAAAGAAAATTAACCACGCCCATCCCAAACTTTGATAACATTCACAAAGAAACAAGAAGACTGAATATTAACATGCTAGGTATATGTGAGACGAGGGGATATAATGTTTGGATCCATCGATCCCGACTCTCGATCACTCCGGCGCTGTCTAGGTGCAGCGCCCCCCCCCCCCCGGCAGCATCTGCAGATCCATAGAGCACACTACATTTACAAGCTTCGAGTTTCTCAGTTGTATATTTCAGTTCATAATGTTTAATATGTTTTATTAGAGAGTCGCTTTCACCCAATTAATTGCTGAAAAATGCAAGAAAAAATAAAATAAAAATAATAATATCGCCTCCCCGGTGGGTAATCGAACCTCGAGCTCCCGAGTGACAGGCGGAAACACTTACCACTATGCTCCTGAGGACAAGCTACTCCAATTCCAATTCCAAATTTTCAAAACAAAAATTCCAAATTCAGCCTCGTTCAACCTGCCTCTTCAGCTGTGGTTATTGTTGAGATCCGTGGTTTTTGTGGGTTCATTCACCATAATTCTTGTCTTGTGAGCTCTTACGAGAGAGTCTTATCTCCAATTGGTTATGTTGATTTGTGTCTATGACCGTCAGCTGGGGGGGGGGGGGGGGGGGGGTTGTGGCTAATGTCCTTTGTGCCCGTCTCCTAGTGGTTTCTTTTGTTTGGCAGTTTCTGGCTCTTCCGGTTGGAGTCTTTATAAGGACTTTTTATTTGGTCGTTTGGCCTCTTTTTTTGTGTATAGTCCGTAGAAGCTTTTCGATGTTTTTTCATTTTCTTCCTTGTGCCTTTGTTCTCTTTCGAGTTTCAGTTATTGTTGCCTTTCGATCTCTTACTCCGTGGTCAGCCATCGGACGATTTCTCCGTCATCTATATAGTATGCCCATGTGTTTACGTCATCAGTGTTTAAGTCTGGGTATTCTTTATAGGTACGGCGGGGCATTGGTTTTCCCTTGTGTTTCTTGTACTTCTTTTCTTTTTCTTCCATACGCCTTCTGTATTCCTTGCACCTGAGTTCATGATCCCTGTTCATCTCTGCGATTTCTTCCTCGGTAAGACATAGGTGAATCGGGGTGTCCTCCATGCCGTTGCCGTGGTACTCATCTCGGTTTTCTTCAGAGGCCTGATGGGATAATGGTTTCCCCTTGAGTTTCTCTGGCGTCGTGGCTGGGCTGCTGGCGGTTTTAGCTTGCGTTCCAGGCTCGGTCTCTTGTTGGTTTTCCTCTTGCGGTTTCTCTGTGGGTTCTTGTATGGTTTCTGTTGGTTTGTTTTGGAGAAGTTCCATTTCAGCATTATGTAGTTCTCTCTTCGCTTTAATGGTGCGTAGTATTTCTTCGTTTTCCTCCTTCATCCCGGCCATGCGTTCCATCTCTTGTTTGATGTTGTGCTGGATCTCTTTCACGTCGGCCAGCAGCTTCCCATTGTCGCTGGTTGGTGCTGGTGTCTGTAGTGCCTTGACTTGCTTCTTCAGCTCGTCTATTTGGTTCTGCAGTTCATCTCTTACACATATACCCGTGGCCGTCTCGCACCTCCACATTGCTTCCTTATATGGTGTCTTTGTTGTAGTGGCGAGCTTTAAGACGTCTCTGTGTCTTTTGGGGGGTATGGACAGCCCAGGTATCTTGCTCCATGCTTGCCCAGGCAGTTGGCGCACTTTCTGTTGTTGTTGGGTGTTTTTAACTCTTACCACTTGTCGCTAACATTGAAATCTGTGACTATTTTTCAATCGGATTTAATTGTACACTTCAAAGAATCACTATGAAGTTGTACACATATTTTTGTCAAGCCGGCTTACATACCCCCGTGAGTTACCAACGCGGTGTGTCCACTGCCGAATCTCGCAGGTGCTGATTTCCCCACGTGGATATATGGGATCACAAACAATATTGTTAACACCTTGGCTAGGGAGTCCGGCCTTGTATTACTGATGTGGAAATTGTGACAGAGATTGTCACTCTCACATTAGACTATACAATCACCAGCGGCGCTGTCAGGTGCCTCCCCAGCGGCACAGCTCTATAGTCCTGCATTAGACTATATAGTTACCAGCGGCGCTGTCAGGTGCCTTCCCAGCGGCACAGCTCTATAGTCATCCATTAGACTATACAGTCACCAGCGGCACAGCTCTATAGTCATCCATTAGACTATACAGTCACCAGCGGCACTGTCAGGTGCCTTCCCAGCGGCACAGCTCTATAGTCCTACAGGACTGAAATAGGCCTACTACTATGTATATATTAGGGACGTTCATTTAAACCCCGTTCCAATGGCTTTATTACAAAAGCGTGAAAGAAACATTAACAGGTGTGGTAGAATTAAACAAAGCATAAATTTGAATGAATTATGCACCATCGGTTGGTCAGAAGAAGTCGCCGTAGGCATTCAGGCAAGCATCCCATTGCTTAGGAAGGCGGCGAATACCGTCAGCAAAAAAAAAAAGATTGTGGTTGCTCACTGAACCTAGTGTTTACAGCGTTCATTAGGTCAGCATCTGTGTGAAATCACTGCCCCTTGAGATCTTTTATTTTTAGATTTCTGAACAAATGAAAATCACATGGTGACAAATCAGGGCTATAGGCTAGATGTTGCAGAATTTCCCACTTCTTCCTTGCTAATGCTTCCTGCACAATCTTTGCGACATGCGGACGAGCATTATCGTGTAACAAAATCACACCGCGAGAAAGCATGCCGAGTCGTTTGTTTTTGATGGCATTTTGCAACTTGTCTAGTATTTGCAAATAGTGGGTAGAGTTGATGTTTACACCAGGTTCTTTAAAGTTAGCCAACAATAGCCCTTCATGGTCAAAAAATGCGCTCAGCATAACTTTACCAGCGGAAACATGTAACTTTAATATTTTGGCTTTTGGTG
>OY992887.1:5429772-5452272 GCA_963921405.1 Cepaea hortensis | reverse complement strand
GAGAGCAGACGCAGGCCTGTGTGAGCCATTTTGTGTTGCGTCTCACCTCAACCATGATTCGGCTGACTGTTATGGAGAGGAAGCTGAGAGGCCCTTTAACAGTTCTGAAAGCTGACTGGAGTCTGGTTTTCGACATTCAGGTACCTATTCGTTTAAATCATTTAACTTTGTAAGTGTGTACCAAACGCCATCGTTCTAACCTCATTACCTATGCGGATGTCCTTGCATACTAAGTAGCAAACCGATCGATAACGCTGCTGACGGCTAATCGTGTGTTTTGTTTACCGTGTGTTCGCGAAACAGCTGTTGGGAACGCCGGAATGCGATGTGGGCGATTTTGGGTTCAAATTATCTTTACCATATATCGCAAATCGTTGCATCTATTAGGTTGCTGTGTTAACATTAAACATAGTTACTTGTGCCTGAAAGAAACCTAGATTTATATCAGTCAGTTGCTGAAGCCAGGAGAATGGTTAGAAAACCAGGTAAGTTGGTAGGTGGAGATTCAGACAAAAGTGTGCTTAGTTACTAAGTAAAGAGAGAACTTAGTTTTGTGCCACCAGGAATGATGTAACTATTGTGTAGTAACTTAATAGTGAATTCAATGTGTGGAACACGGGATTTCGGTGTGAAGGTAAGTCGGCATTGGGGATATATATATATATATATATATATATATATATATATATATATATATATATATATATATATATATATATGATGTGGCATTGTGTATATATATTAGGTCATGGCATGTGATACTTCCTGGAGTAATTCCGAACGCCGAATAGGTCGACACGTGATAACAATGCGTGCCGTCGCGATATAGATATGCGTTCTGAATTCTTGTCTGAGCTATCCTGTTTCTTTCATACTGGCGCTAGTGCGAATGAATGCTAAGGTGCTGGAAGTGTGGAAGGATGCAAGGAAGCTGTATGAGACAGGGGACATATATGATATGGGGGATGGGAAAGCAAGTTATGAAAGTATTCGTTGGTAGACCAGACCAACAATGAAGTTCGGTCCCGGCCAAGGCTAAACCACTTGGGAGGGCTGAACTGGAACATTACCCTTGGAACATGTGGGGAACATGTATTCTCAAGAAGGCTTCTTGACTCTAAGGAGGAGTCTGATAAGAAGAGTTTGCTATGGCGTGGGCAGGTGGTCCCACCAGCAAACAGGCTTGTGTACATATTGGATGTGATCATGTACTATTCCTATATCCCGAGGGATGGTATATTGATCATTATTACGTTTATTAATGAACATTGATGTAAGGAACGAGTCCAGGGACTCTTTACCGTAGTGTTTAGTTCGATTAAATTAGAACTATGATAACAGCCTACTATCACTACTGACGTTAGCGACGACTGGTAGATGATTAGGGATAGGTGAGACCTGCGATCAGACTCGTCATTCTGATTTCCTGCTCTGTTTGACGGGCTGTTCTGTGAGGCCACAGCTGACATTACTGAACCCATGCTTTACTACTCTCCAGATAGAGATAATGCTTTAGTTATATGCATAACTATGTAGCATGACTGAGTGTTGAGTAGTCATTGGTAGGATGCATGTGGACTAATGTTTGGGCCAGTATACTCTCACCGGTCGCTCTTCCTTTTCAGGAGTTTGCCTGTTGAGGAACCAGTCAACTATAATTGTCGTTGGCGGGAAACCACTTCGTGTGATACATCGAAGGGTTCCATTCTCTACTTATCACGCCAGACTCAACCACACCATGTACCCAGTGTGATTCATCATGCGTGACGGTTTGCATCAAGTAATACAGGTGCCCTGAAGGTGCCCGTGTGGGACACGAGGGTTTGTGCTGTTTTTCTACATTAGAAGATACTCTATTTCAACCAGGAACATTTCAGCATTGTGAGCAATCATGCTCAAATACAGGAAACACCTGACCGTATATTATTACGGTGGTTCCGCCTAAACGCGGAAAAACAATGTTTGGACACTTGAATGGTTCTTATGACAGCTATGGTGGCAGGTCTTGAGAAGAACTACATCAGCTATTAACTTGTGGCAAGTGTTACCAGGTGGAAGGGACAATAGATTATAGTCCAACCTGAATTGTTTTCCTTGAAATGGATGTCTGATTCTAATAGTGTACTGAACAAGTACGAAGACTTGGAACTGTGTTCGTGTAGGACTCAGTGACATATCAGTTGCCTTATCTGATTTTTCCAGCAGTGGTACTGTGATAGGAGTATCGGACCATTGACTTGGTTATTGACATATTCTTTAAGCAGTGTTACTGTGCTATGATTACGGAACCATTAGATTGGTCAGTGACTACTTAGGTTCATCGAAGTCACGAATACTTGGAGTCAAGTCCAGGAGGATTGTCTCCCAGCCAGTGTTGAATGAGAACTGTGTATTAACAGTTACTTAGTGGAAGTGATAAAGATGCAGTTGGTCCAGTTGATTGAGGTCCATCAGTGACTCTATTGTTGTTGATCCACGCTCTGGAGACGGAGTGGTCTCCACGGTTCTAGTCATCTCACTGGAAGGAAGCCGGGTGAGTGGCGGACCGACTGGACGGGACATCTGCATCCAATCTACTTCTCAACTCGATGATGACAAGCATATCTTTGATTCTGTCTCTACTCTATCCTCTATTTGTGTAAATAGATTATTCTACCAGGATGTTCCTTTCAGTTCTATATTCTCAAGGGTAGAATAAACTTTATGTAGGTTGACTTGCTCTTTGTATAATGATTGAGTGTGGTCTCGGACGATGCCTAAGTGTTCATTGTTCCACATGAGTAGGTAGTTAGTGGGGGTCTAGAATCTGGAGGGGCTTGTAGACATAATTAACTAATATGAGATCAACCACAGAGTAAAAATGTGTATCTGCCTGTCCAACCCCTGGGGCTAGAATACACGGGAGTGCCAGAGACACCTCGGGGCTGGTTCACTCTCACTACCCAAGGTGATCCCGTTACACTCCAGAAGACAGAGTGGGGGCTCGTCCGGGATTATTCCAAGCTCTCTGTGTGTTGTAGAACTCTCGCATAGGGATTGGGACTTAGTCTATATCCTCTACTTCAGTCTACATAAGATTCTACTACTTCTACCTATCTCATAACTGTCTGACGGACATTTGTTTTGTGGTGTTTAGTTAATACTATTGATTATTAATTCATTGTATTGCTTCACCCACACATACTTGAGTACCCACATCTCATAGTCAACATGTCTACCCAAGAGTTAGACTTAGACAAAGTTCAGGAAACTGGGCGTAAGTCAGGTCTAGAGGGAGATGCTTTGAAATCCAATGTGCAAGAGGTGGAAAGAAATTTTCGCCAAGAGGAAAGAGATTGGAGGAGAGCAGAAAGAGAACTGGAAGCCAGTAAAGTGGCTCTTGAGGAAAAGAGGATAGCGGCTGATAGTGAAATGAAACGGATTGAGTTGGAAGCCGAGAGAGAAAAACGTGACCATGAGTATCGAATGAAGCTACTTGAGGCACAGGGTCCTGCTACAGGTGTAACTGATGGAGCTATGGGAGGAGGTGTACCTCCTGGCTCAGAGTCAACCAGTAGACGTGACTACCAGGTTATGAAGTGGCCGTTACCGCCGTTCGAACCCGAGAAAGAACAGATAGACCTATACTTAGAGAAGTATGAAGCCATGTCTATTGCAATGGGGCTAGACAAACAGAAATGGTGTTTGAAACTCTCCCAGGGACTCAGAGGCGCCGGTTATGAAGTGTACGCACGCTT
Organism: Cepaea hortensis; assembly: GCA_963921405.1. Classification (NCBI taxonomy): domain Eukaryota; kingdom Metazoa; phylum Mollusca; class Gastropoda; order Stylommatophora; family Helicidae; genus Cepaea; species Cepaea hortensis. Next base: position 5,448,535 of record OY992887.1, on the reverse strand, counting down.
GCCACCGGGTTTACAGAATGATTACCCGGCACTGAAAGCGGCTCTCTTGAAGAGAGTCGAGATCACAGCGCACTCATACCGAAGGAAGTTTAGGACTTCTAAGCGTGAGCCTGGTGAACTGTTTTCAGCATACAGTGTGAGATTGAACTCATACCTTCTTACATGGATGGCCTTGGCCGGATTTTTGGAGGAGTATGAAAGTTTGCGTGAGTTGATGGTTGTAGATCAGATGCGAATGCAAATGTCTAAACCCTTGGGAAACTTCTTAGGTGAGAATGGGGCTGAGAGATTGGATATAGTCACCAAGTTAGCCGAAAGATACGTTGAAGTCTATGGCGAGACTGGGGATACCAGTCCAACAGATCCGAAATTGAAAGATACGGATCAAGGTAAGTCAAAGAAGAAGACAAAGAAGACCAATCGTTCGGGAGAACCAAATAAACAGGTAAATTCTTTAGAGAAGATATCTAACGTCAACAAAGGTAAGAATTGCCCACCCAGCTTTCACAAGAGAAAGAGAAGTACACGGTGGTGCAAATTCTGTAAGTCGCCTACACATCATACAATCCGGTGTACGAGGGCACCGAAAGACTTACACTTGGCGTGTCTGGCCGACGTTAAGGTGAAACCTCGTAAGAAAGTGACGTGGGCGGACGAGAATCGTGAACCAGAGAAACCTCCAGTGGTTGAGATGATAGAAGTGAATGGGCACCAGGTGGAGTGTCTGTACGACACCGGTCTGCAATTTGAAGCAGTAATTGCCTCCCACCTGGTACGGCCAGAGCAGCTCACCGGCAAGACGGTACAGATCCAGCCGGCCACCAAGAGTGCAGTGGCTCTGAAGATGCCGCTGGCCCACGTAGACATTCTGTGTAAGTATGTCACGGGCACCATTCAGGCGGCGGTGCTCCCCGATCCCATCTATCCCCTGATTTTAGGGAATACCTTTGTGTTCCTAGGGGAACCTAAGACACCGATAATCGTGGGAGCTATGCAAACGCGATCCCAGACAGGGGAGGTGCCACTGGCGGAACGGGTCTCCAACCCGTTGCCGGGGGAAATCAGAGCTGCTCAGGGTGAGGACGCGACATTGCGCCCTTGCTTCAATAAGTTGCCCAATAGTGGAAAAACCCCGTCCCGGGGTCAATTCTACACGAAGAACCGGTTGCTATACCGCCGTGCCGGCAAAGAGGACCGCCAGTACGGGCAATTGGTGGTCCCAGAAGCGTATTGAACCCAACTTCTTCACATGGGGCACACCATATTCTTCAGTGGACATATGGGTGTCGGGGCGACTTTCCAGCACATTTCCTGCCACTACTATTGGCCAGGAATGACGGGGGATGTGCGACGGTATGTCAAGTGATTCCCAGAGTGCCAAAGAGTGGCACCCAAACATTGGACAGCACCGGTGCTTCTTGGGGAGATGCCCATTATGAAGACACCGTTTGAACGAGTCGCCGGCGACATATTGGGACCTCTTCCTCGGACCACGCTCTGGAGACGGAGTGGTCTCCACGGTTCTAGTCATCTCACTGGAAGGAAGCCGGGTGAGTGGCGGACCGACTGGACGGGACATCTGCATCCAATCTACTTCTCAACTCGATGATGACAAGCATATCTTTGATTCTGTCTCTACTCTATCCTCTATTTGTGTAAATAGATTATTCTACCAGGATGTTCCTTTCAGTTCTATATTCTCAAGGGTAGAATAAACTTTATGTAGGTTGACTTGCTCTTTGTATAATGATTGAGTGTGGTCTCGGACGATGCCTAAGTGTTCATTGTTCCACATGAGTAGGTAGTTAGTGGGGGTCTAGAATCTGGAGGGGCTTGTAGACATAATTAACTAATATGAGATCAACCACAGAGTAAAAATGTGTATCTGCCTGTCCAACCCCTGGGGCTAGAATACACGGGAGTGCCAGAGACACCTCGGGGCTGGTTCACTCTCACTACCCAAGGTGATCCCGTTACACTCCAGAAGACAGAGTGGGGGCTCGTCCGGGATTATTCCAAGCTCTCTGTGTGTTGTAGAACTCTCGCATAGGGATTGGGACTTAGTCTATATCCTCTACTTCAGTCTACATAAGATTCTACTACTTCTACCTATCTCATAACTGTCTGACGGACATTTGTTTTGTGGTGTTTAGTTAATACTATTGATTATTAATTCATTGTATTGCTTCACCCACACATACTTGAGTACCCACATCTCATAGTCAACATGTCTACCCAAGAGTTAGACTTAGACAAAGTTCAGGAAACTGGGCGTAAGTCAGGTCTAGAGGGAGATGCTTTGAAATCCAATGTGCAAGAGGTGGAAAGAAATTTTCGCCAAGAGGAAAGAGATTGGAGGAGAGCAGAAAGAGAACTGGAAGCCAGTAAAGTGGCTCTTGAGGAAAAGAGGATAGCGGCTGATAGTGAAATGAAACGGATTGAGTTGGAAGCCGAGAGAGAAAAACGTGACCATGAGTATCGAATGAAGCTACTTGAGGCACAGGGTCCTGCTACAGGTGTAACTGATGGAGCTATGGGAGGAGGTGTACCTCCTGGCTCAGAGTCAACCAGTAGACGTGACTACCAGGTTATGAAGTGGCCGTTACCGCCGTTCGAACCCGAGAAAGAACAGATAGACCTATACTTAGAGAAGTATGAAGCCATGTCTATTGCAATGGGGCTAGACAAACAGAAATGGTGTTTGAAACTCTCCCAGGGACTCAGAGGCGCCGGTTATGAAGTGTACGCACGCTTGCCACCGGGTTTACAGAATGATTACCCGGCACTGAAAGCGGCTCTCTTGAAGAGAGTCGAGATCACAGCGCACTCATACCGAAGGAAGTTTAGGACTTCTAAGCGAGAGCCTGGTGAACTGTTTTCAGCATACAGTGTGAGATTGAACTCACACCTTCTTACATGGATGGCCTTGGCCGGATTTTTGGAGGAGTATGAAAGTTTGCGTGAGTTGATGGTTGTAGATCAGATGCGAATGCAAATGTCTAAACCCTTGGGAAACTTCTTAGGTGAGAATGGGGCTGAGAGATTGGATATAGTCACCAAGTTAGCCGAAAGATACGTTGAAGTCTATGGCGAGACTGGGGATACCAGTCCAACAGATCCGAAATCGAAAGATACGGATCAAGGTAAGTCAAAGAAGAAGACAAAGAAGACCAATCGTTCGGGAGAACCAAATAAACAGGTAAATTCTTTAGAGAAGATATCTAACGTCAACAAAGGTAAGAATTGCCCACCCAGCTTTCACAAGAGAAAGAGAAGTACACGGTGGTGCAAATTCTGTAAGTCGCCTACACATCATACAATCCGGTGTACGAGGGCACCGAAAGACTTACACTTGGCGTGTCTGGCCGACGTTAAGGTGAAACCTCGTAAGAAAGTGACGTGGGCGGACGAGAATCGTGAACCAGAGAAACCTCCAGTGGTTGAGATGATAGAAGTGAATGGGCACCAGGTGGAGTGTCTGTACGACACCGGTCTGCAATTTGAAGCAGTAATTGCCTCCCACCTGGTACGGCCAGAGCAGCTCACCGGCAAGACGGTACAGATCCAGCCGGCCACCAAGAGTGCAGTGGCTCTGAAGATGCCGCTGGCCCACGTAGACATTCTGTGTAAGTATGTCACGGGCACCATTCAGGCGGCGGTGCTCCCCGATCCCATCTATCCCCTGATTTTAGGGAATACCTTTGTGTTCCTAGGGGAACCTAAGACACCGATAATCGTGGGAGCTATGCAAACGCGATCCCAGACAGGGGAGGTGCCACTGGCGGAACGGGTCTCCAACCCGTTGCCGGGGGAAATCAGAGCTGCTCAGGGTGAGGACGCGACATTGCGCCCTTGCTTCAAAAAGTTGCCCAATAGTGGAAAAACCCCGTCCCGGGGTCAATTCTACACGAAGAACCGGTTGCTATACCGCCGTGCCGGCAAAGAGGACCGCCAGTACGGGCAATTGGTGGTCCCAGAAGCGTATTGAACCCAACTTCTTCACATGGGGCACACCATATTCTTCAGTGGACATATGGGTGTCGGGGCGACTTTCCAGCACATTTCCTGCCACTACTATTGGCCAGGAATGACGGGGGATGTGCGACGGTATGTCAAGTGATGCCCAGAGTGCCAAAGAGTGGCACCCAAACATTGGACAGCACCGGTGCTTCTTGGGGAGATGCCCATTATGAAGACACCGTTTGAACGAGTCGCCGGCGACATATTGGGACCTCTTCCTCGGACGAGGAAGAGGAATATGTATATACTCACGATGGTGGACTGCTGTTCCATGTGGGAGGAAGCCATACCATTGGCCACCATTGACTCAAAAAGGGTGGCCAACGCACTTATGGAAGCCTTCACGCGGTTGGGATTCCCAAATCAGGTCCTCACGGACAACGGGTCCCAGTTTTGTAGGAAATTGATGGAAGAGGTCTTCCGGATATTTCATACCAACCACATCCACACCAGCCCGTATCACCCTCAATCCAATGGGCTAGTCGAGAGGTTCAATGGAACCATCATGACGATGCTCAGGAAGCTGGCCCAAGATAAGCCTGAGAGATGGGATGAGTTCATTCCGGCAGCTCTCTTTGCTTATCGAGAGGTTCCCCATGGGTCCACAGCGCTGCCACCAGCGACTTTGCTGTTTGGGCGGCCGATCAATGGACCACTGGAAGCCTTATTGAGGTGTTGGACCGAGGATCACACTCCCGAGGAGGTGGTGTCCTCGTACAAGTATGTCGAAGAGTTAAAAGACAAACTCAAGACCGGCTGGACGTTAGCCGCGACGAACTTACGGAAGGCTCGGAAGAGACACGCCGCCTATTATAATAGGCGCACAAAAGAGCGGTCTCTCCAGGTGGGGGACAAGGTGTTACTGTTGCTCCCCATGGGAGGTAACAAGCTAGAAATCGGATGGCAAGGACCTTTCCCAGTGGAACGGGTGATCTCCCGGACCAACTATGGGATTAAGATCCGGGGAAAATCTAAGATTTTCCACATCAATCTCCTCAACAAATACGAGGAGAGATCCGATGAAGACTCCTCCCACCTCATGGCGATGGCTGTCGCCATGGAAAAAGAGATAGGACCTGACGCTGATACGGAATACCCTTTAAATCCCCGGGAAACCTATGGGGATGTGAAGGTAAATCCCGATCTGTCACTAGCGGATCGAAAGAAATTAGGCTGTCTGTTAGAGTCCCACAGTGATGTACTCACTGATAAACCAGGTCGGACGGGGCTAGATGAGTTCGACATGACCTTAACTAGTACAGACCCCGTCCGGCAACGGGTCTACCCGGTGCCTTTCTCAAAGGAGAAAGCCCTGGAGGCCGAGATCCAGAAGCTTCTGGAAGATGAGATCATTTCGCCCTCGAAATCCCCGTATAATGCTGGGGTTGTCTTATTGCGAAAACCCAGCGGGGAACACCGACTGTGTATTGATTACAGGCTTTTGAACAGCCATACCCACTTCCAGGTAGAGCCCCTACCGAATCCAACCCAGCTGTTCTCCCGGCTGCATCAGGCAAAATATTTCTCAAAGATTGATTTGAGTCGGGGGTATTATCAAATCCCAGTGAAGCCGGAGATCCGCCCTCTCCTAGCATTCAGTACCCATAGCGGTCATTATGAGTTCAACGTAATGCCGTTTGGGCTGAATAACGCTCCGAGTGTGTTCACGCGCATGATGCGGCTGCTATTAGATCCCCTTCGGGATCCCGCGATTGTTTCCTTCATGGATGACATCCTCATTGCTTCGGTCAGTTTGGACGATCATATAGCTTCCTTAGACCGCATTTTTCGGAGACTGAGAGAAGTGGGGCTCACCGCCCGCCCCACCAAGTGTATGCTGGGGTATGGGACCCTAGAATTCCTAGGACACACTATAACTCCCGGCCAGATGGTCCCCGAAGCCAAAAACATTGAGAAAGTGCAGCTGGCTCCCCGTCCGCAGACGAAAAAGGATGTAAGATCCTTTGTGTCCTTGTGCAGTTTCTATCAGAAATTCATTCCGCGGTTCAATATGGTAGCGGCACCATTGACCGACACTCTGAAAAAGGGGGAGCCGGAAAAACTAGTCTGGACTCCAGCATGTGAGGAGGCATATGGTAAATTGAAACAAGCATTAAGCGTGAAACCGGTACTTCAATTACCTAACCTGGAAAAACCCTTTGTGCTGCGAACGGATGCCAGCAACATTGGAATCGGGGCAGCTCTACTACAGGAGGGGCGAGAAGATCAGTCTATCTTATGCCCGTGGCATATGCTAGTCGGAAATTGTTACCCGCTGAACGGAATTACTCAATCGTGGAACGAGAATGTCTTTCTCTGGTCTGGGCAGTTCAGAAATTCCAACTCTATCTATATGGGGTACAGTTTACAGTGCAATCTGATCACCAGCCACTTACGTTTCTGGCGTCATCCCAGAAACTTAATCCACGGTTGTTGAGATGGTCCTTGCTTTTGCAACCCTACCAATTCCGGGTAGAATATATCCCAGGGAAAGTAAATGTCGGAGCCGACTTTCTCTCCCGCCATCCGGTCTCTAAGAAGGAAGAAAGAACGACATAGACAGCTTCTGCGTAGAAGTGGAACGACGGGGTCGATCCTCTTAAAGTGGGGGCCTATGTGACGAAACGCGTTTATCTGTCTTGGGTCGTAAAGATTCCGCACTATTTTGGCGCGTCATCGGGGGACTTTCCCAGCTATAAATAGACTGGGGGAAGCCGATAGAGGAATTACCATCTAGAATCTTCTCGGAGCACCTGAATTTGAGTGACCCGTGAGGCTGGGTATAGCACTAGATTCTCGTGCAGCGAGATCTAGCAATTCTAGGCGGGGAATGGATGTTTCCCGAGAAAGTGTCTTTTCTCAAGAAGCACTAGCTTCTCGTGCGCATTGAGTTGGCACGAGTGAGGAAATTGGCTAAACCATTCATTCACTTCAATTTTGCTCGTAGAGAGCAGACGCAGGCCTGTGTGAGCCATTTTGTGTTGCGTCTCACCTCAACCATGATTCGGCTGACTGTTATGGAGAGGAAGCTGAGAGGCCCTTTAACAGTTCTGAAAGCTGACTGGAGTCTGGTTTTCGACATTCGTTTAAATCATTTAACTTTGTAAGTGTGTACCAAACGCCATCGTTCTAACCTCATTACCTATGCGGATGTCCTTGCATACTAAGTAGCAAACCGATCGATAACGCTGCTGACGGCTAATCGTGTGTTTTGTTTACCGTGTGTTCGCGAAACACCTGTTGGGAACGCCGGAATGCGATGTGGGCGATTTTGGGTTCAAATTATCTTTACCATATATCGCAAATCGTTGCATCTATTAGGTTGCTGTGTTAGAATTAAACATAGTTACTTGTGCCTGAAAGAAACCTAGATTTATATCAGTCAGTTGCTGAAGCCAGGAGAATGGTTAGAAAACCAGGTAAGTTGGTAGGTGGAGATTCAGACAAAAGTGTGCTTAGTTACTAAGTAAAGAGAGAACTTAGTTTTGTGCCACCAGGAATGATGTAACTATTGTGTAGTAACTTAATAGTGAATTCATTGTGTGGAACACGGGATTTCTGTGTGAAGGTAAGTCGGCATTGGGGATATATATATATATATATATATATATATATATATATATATATATATATATATATATATATATATATATATATATATATATGTGATGTGGCATTGTGTATATATATTAGGTCATGGCATGTGATACTTCCTGGAGTAATTCCGAACGCCGAATAGGTCGACGCGTGATAACAATGCGTGCCGTCGCGATATAGATATGCGTTCTGAATCCTTGTCTGAGCTATCCTGTTTCTTTCATACTGGCGCTAGTGCGAATGAATGCTAAGGTGCTGGAAGTGTGGAAGGATGCAAGGAAGCTGTATGAGACAGGGGACGTATAGGATATGGGGGATGGGAAAGCAAGTTATGAAAGTATTCGTTGGTAGACCAGACCAACGATGAAGTTCGGTCCCGGCCAAGGCTAAACCACTTGGGAGGACAGAACTGGAACATTACCTTTGGAACATGTGGGGATCATGTATTCTCAAGAAGGCTTCTTGACTCTAAGGAGGAGTCTGATAAGAAGAGTTTGCTATGGCGTGGGCAGGTGGTCCCACCAGCAAACAGGCTTGTGTACATATTGGATGTGATCATATACTATTCCTATATCCCGAGGGATGGTATATTGATCATTATTACGTTTATTAATGAACATTGATGCAAGGAACGAGTCCAGGGACTCTTTACCGTAGTGTTTAGTTCGATTAAATTAGAACTATGATAACAGCCTACTATCACTACTGACGTTAGCGACGACTGGTAGATGATTAGGGATAGGTAAGACCTGCGATCAGACTCGTCATTCTGATTTCCTGCTCTGTTTGACGGGCTGTTCTGTGAGGCCACAGCTGACATTACTGAACCCATGCTTTACTACTCTCCAGATAGAGATAATGCTTTGGTTATATGCATAACTATGTAGCATGACTGAGGGTTGAGTAGTCATTGGTAGGATGCATGTGGACTAATGTTTGGGCCAGTATACTCTCACCGGTCGCTCTTCCTTTTCAGGAGTTTGCCTGTTGAGGAACCAGTCAACTATAATTGTCGTTGGCGGGAAACCACTTCGTGTGATACATCGAAGGGTTCCATTCTTTACTTATCACGCCAGACTCAACCACACCAAGTACCCAGTGTGATTCATCATGCGTGACGGTTTGCATCAAGTAATACAGGTGCCCTGAAGGTGCCCGTGTGGGACACGAGGGTTTGTGCTGTTTTTCTACATTAGAAGATACTCTATTTCAACCAGGAACATTTCAGCATTGTGAGCAATCATGCTCAAATACAGGAAACACCTGCCCGTATATTATTACGGTGGTTCCGCCTAAACGCGGAAAAACAATGTTTGGACACTTGAATGGTTCTTATGACAGCTATGGTGGCAGGTCTTGAGAAGAACTACATCAGCTATTAACTTGTGGCAAGTGTTACCAGGTGGAAGGGACAATAGATTATAGTCCAACCTGAATTGTTTTCCTTGAAATGGATGTCTGATTATAATAGTGTACTGAACAAGTACGAAGACTTGGAACTGTGTTCGTGTAGGACTCAGTGACATATCAGTTGCCTTATCTGATTTTTCCAGCAGTGGTACTGTGATAGGAGTATCGGACCATTGACTTGGTTATTGACATATTATTTAAGCAGTGTTACTGTGCTATGATTACGGAACCATTAGATTGGTCAGTGACTACTTAGGTTCATCGAAGTCACGAATACTTGGAGTCAAGTCCAGGAGGATTGTCTCCCAGCCAGTGTTGAATGAGAACTGTGTATTAACAGTGACTTAGAGGAAGTGATAAAGATGCAGTCGGTCCAGTTGATTGAGGTCCATCAGTGACTCTATTGTTGTTGATCCACGCTCTGGAGACGGAGTGGTCTCCAAGGTTCTAGTCATCTCACTGGAAGGAAGCCGGGTGAGTGGAGGACCGACTGGACGGGACATCTGCATCCAATCTACTTCTCAACTCGATGATGACAAGCATATCTCTGATTCTGTCTCTACTCTATCCTCTATTTGTGTAAATAGATTATTCTACCAGGATGTTCCTTTCAGTTCTATATTCTCAAGGGTAGAATAAACTTTATGTAGGTTGACTTGCTCTTTGTATAATGATTGAGTGTGGTCTCGGACGATGCCTAAGTGTTCATTGTTCCACAGGAGTAGGTAGTTAGTGGGGTCTAGAATCTGGAGGGGCTTGTAGACATAATTAACTAATATGAGATCAACCACAGAGTAAAAATGTGTATCTGCCTGTCCAACCCCTGGGGCTAGAATACACGGGAGTGCCAGAGACACCTCGGGGTGGTTCACTCTCACTACCCAAGGTGATCCCGTTACACATACATACATACATACATACATACATACATACATACACACACACACACACACACACACAAACACACACACACACATACACACACACACACACACATACATACATACATACATACATACATACATACATACATACATACATATATATACATACATACATACATACATACATACATACATACATACATACATACATACATACATACATACATACATACATACATACATACATACATATATACATACATACATAGAGAGAGAGAGACAGAGAGACAGCGAGAGAGAGAGAGAGAGAGAGAGAGAGAGAGAGAGAGAGAGAGAGCATTGGAAAACATCGTGACAACTGGAAAGATCGAGGAGAAGAGAGACATAGGCAGAACAAGGGAAATGATGTTGGATGTATTGAGACGGTGGCATGGAGGAATATCATCAGCAGAGTTGATCCAAAACACCAAAGACGGAGATCTGGGGATAGCCCTGAATGTTTTCGCCAGCGGGCAGGGCACTTGATGATGATGATGATGATGATGATGATGATGATGATGATGATGATGATGATGATGATGATATATATACCTTGCCAAGAAATCAACAACAGCGGTAAAATGCTGGTGTTGACAGCAATGTCATGTAAAGGATATGCGAATATATATATATATATATATATATATATATATATATATATATATATATATATATATATATATATATATATATATATATATATATAGGGAGACTTTATTCGCAATAGGATTGCGAATAAAGCTCAATTGTATTCGCAGTAGAATTACGGAAATTAACAAACATGTCACAGTGGCCGCTCACTAGTAAATTTTAGTTTGAGCCACTAAGAATGTTTTTAATTTGGGGCGATATTTCATTTGGCAAATAAAATTCACGTTATACAAAGACGTCTATTGGATCCATCGATTCCGACACTCGATAACTCCGTCCCTGCCTGGGGGTGAGCTCACCGGCACTTTCCACAGATCAATAGAGCACACTTTATTCACAAGCTTCGAGTTTGTCAGTTCTATATTTTAGAACATGATAGTAATGCCTAGATTGATCATTACACTTATTAATACTTATGTTCAAGCATTCTGCGGAATTACTAAATATCTAAAAGATAGTTAGTTAGTCGAGGCTCCAACTTTACGGCAACAGGTCGTCCCCATTATGCTCCATTCCCGTGCCAGCGAATATCACACAAAATGCTCCCCACTGTCCAATGTGAAAAGTTGAATAGACGGGAGTCTCGGCAATCCAACAAGCCCGCACAGGTACACTGTGCATAATACCGCCGTCAGAATGTCAACAGAGTATTCGTCCACGAATACTACAGTTCATCGTCGCTGGACTCAGCAGTCACCAGAAAGACCTCATTGACCCGGATTTTCTTACATGGCTCGATCTCTTACCGCAGGGCGACCCGCCGAAACTATCGCACAAAACACGAAATCTAAAAGATAAACACCTAGATAAACGATTTGTAGGGGAGATAAACATCCAATTATTGCTAAAAGGGAAATCACTAGAATTTAAAAAGGACATTGTATATCTAGTATAATATTATTAAATAACTTTCAAATGTTCCAATTTTTATTGCAGAAATAGAACTCTCAATTCTGCAGTCAAGTTTTATAATATTCAATATAAGTCTGTTAGTTTTCTTAAAGAAAGTGTGCATAATCTTTATGTAATTACATTTTATAAACAAAGTTTAGTGTCTATCATCTATGTTCAATTTCTAAGAGTGTATTTTTAATGAATTTAAACGCCATGTTGTCTCTGTGGGTTCCCCCAAGTGTGGGGAAACAACATTTTTTTACTGGCCTCCTAGGGCCACACAAAATTTAAAGAAAATTAATCGCGCCCATCCCAAACTTTGATAACATTCACAAAGAAACAAGAAGACTGAATATTAACATGCTAGGTATATGTGAGACGAGGGGATATAATGTTTGGATCCATCGATTCCGACTTTCGATCACTCCGCCGCTGTCTAGGGGCTGCACCCCCCCCCCCCCGGCAGCATCAGCAGATCCATAGAGCACACTACATTTACAAGCTTCGAGTTTCTCAGTTCTATATTTTAGTTCATAATGTTTAATATGTTTTATTAGAAAGTCGCTTTCACCCAATTAATTGCTGAAAAATGCACACACACAAAAATAATATCGCCTCCCCGGTGGGGAATCGAACCTCGAGCTCCCGCATGACAGGCGGAAACACATACCACTATGCTCCTGAGGACACGTTATTCCAATTCCAATTCCAATTTTCAAAACAAAAATTCCAAATTCAGCCTCGTTCAACCTGCCTCTTCAGCTGTGATTATTGTTGAGATCCGTGGTTTTTGTGGGTTCATTCACCCTAATTTTTGTCTTGTGCGCTCTTACGAGTGAGTCCTATCCCCGACTGGTTATGTTGATTTGTGTCTATGACGTCAGCTGGGGGGGGGGGGGGGGGGTTGTGGCGGCTGTCTTTTGTGCCCGTCTCCTGGTGGTTTCTTTTGTGTGGCAGTTTCTGGCTCTTCCGGTTGGAGTCTTTATAAGGACTTTTTATTTGGTCTTTTGGCCTTCATTTTTGTGTATAGTCTGTAGAAGCTTTTCGATGTTTTCATTTTCTTCCTTGTGCCTTTATTCTCTTTCGAGTTTGAGTTTTTGTTGCCTTTCGATCTCTTCCTCCGCGGTCAGACATCGGACGATTTCTCCGTCATCTATATAGTATGCCCATGTGTGTACGTCATCCGTGTTTAAGTCTGGGTATTCTTTATAGGTACGGCGGGGCATTGGTTTTCCCTTGCGTTTCTTGTATTGCTTTTCCTTTTTCTTCCATGCGCCTTCTGTATTCGTTGCACCTGAGTTCATGATCACTGTTCATCTCTGCGATTTCTTCCTCGGTAAGACATAGGTGAATCGGGGTGTCCTCCATGCCGTTGCCGTGGTACTCATCTCGGTTTTCTTCAGAGGCCTGGTGGGATAATGGTTTCCCCTTGAGTTTCTCTGGCGTCGTGGCTAGGCTGCTGGCGGTTTTAGCTTGCGTTCCAGGCTCGGTCTCTTGTTGGTTTTCCTCTTGCGGTTTCTCTGTGGGTTCTTGTATGGCTTCTGTTGGTTTGTTTTGGAGACGTTCCATTTCAGCTTTATGTAGTTCTCTCTCCGCTTTAATGGTGCGTAGTATTTCTTCGTTTTCCTTCTTCATCCCGGCGACGCGTTACATCTCTTGTTTGATGTTGTGCTGGATCTCTTTCATGTCGGCAGCAGCTTCTCATTGTCGCTGGTTGGTGCTGGTGTCTGTAGTGCCTTGACTTGCTACTTCAGCTCGTCTGTTTGGTTCTGCAGTTGATCTCTTACAGCTTGTGATATACCCGTGGCCGTCTCGCACCTCCACATTGCTTCCTTATATGGTGTCTTTGTTGTAGTGGCGAGCTTTAAGACGTCTCTGTGTCTTTGGGGGTATGGACAGCCCAGGTAACTTGCTCCATGCTTGCCCAGGCAGTTGGCTCACTTTCTGTTGTTGTTGGGTGTTTTTAACTCTTACCACTTATCGCTAACATTGAAATGTGTGAATATTTTTCAATCGGATTTAATTGTACACTTCAAAGAATCACTATGACGTTGTACACATATTTTTGTCAAGCTGGCTTACATACCCCCGTGAGTTACCAACGTGGTGCGTCCACTGCCGAATCTCGCAGGTGCTGATGTCCTCACGTGGATATATGGGATCACAGACAATATTGTTAACACATTGGCTAGGGAGACCGGCCTTGTATTACTGATGTGGAAATTGTGACAGAGATTGTCACTCTCACATTAGACTATACAGTCACCAGCGGCGCTGTCAGGTGCCTCCCCAGCGGTGCTGTCAGGTGCCTCCCCAGCGGCGCTGTCAGGTGCCTCCCCAGCAGCACAGCTCTATGTTGTTTGTCCATCAAGAATGATGATGACCATTCATTCCATCCAGTGGGGTTGAAGGAATGGAGCCGTGGGTTCTAAGATGGCTGATTAGGCCTATTTTGGCTCGAAATGTTCTTTGACAATGTGGGCAAAGAATGCTTGACGTCTCTGGAGGAGGATTTCCTGCAGTGTTTTTTCTGTCCAGCCTTTTCTTCACAGCTCTTGCAGTCCTGGTTGCCTCACATATGACTGCACCTTTGCGTAATGATGCACGCCACGAATTTCGGTCTCTGGCTGCAGCCTCCCAGGTGTCATGATGAATTCCAAAAGCATTCAGTGAAATTTTCAGAGTGTCTTTAAAGCGTTTCCTCTGGCCACCTTGGGAGCGTTTACCACAACGCAGTTCGCTGTAAAACATTCGTTTAGGGAGCCTGTGATTTGGCATGCGAGTCAAGTGACCAGCCCAGCGAATCTGATTCTTCATCAGTAGAGTGTGGATACTGGGCATGGACGCTCTTTCTAGGACTTCAGTGTCTGGGATCTTGTCTTGCCATTTAATCTTCAGTAGCTTCCTTAGGCAGACTGTGTGGAAGTGGTTTAATTTCCTAGCGTGTCGCTGATAAACAGTCCAGGTTTCACAAGCATATAGCAGTGTGGATAATACAACTGCTTTGTAGACTTTTAGTTTTGTTTGCAGGCTTATTCCAGTTCTGTCCCATACATTCTTGTACAGTCTGCCAAAGGCCGCGCTGGCCTTGGAGATTCTTGCATTCACTTCGTCATCAATTGTGGCAGCTTGTGACACAGTGCTGCCAAGATTTGTCCACAACACTTAGTCTATGATCATTCACTTTGATATTCGGCACAGTGTGATTATTCCCTGGAGCTGGCTGGTACATAACTACAGTCTTCTCCAAGTTGATATTGAGCCTAAAGTTGGCACAGGCATGTGAGAAAGCTGAAACATTATGTTGCATGTCCGCCTCTGAGTTGGCGTATAGATCGCAATCATCAGCAAACAGGAGCTCTCTGACGGTGTCGCTGTTAATTTTGGTTTTAGCTTTCAGCCTTCTGAGATTGAATAACTTTCCATCCATGCGGTAGTTGATGTCTATTCCAATGTCGTCGTTCTCGAAGGCATTCATCAACATGGCTGAAAACATGAGGCTGAACAGTGTTGGTGCCAGGACACATCCTTGCTTCACTCCATTGGTGACAGGAAAGGGTTCAGACAGTTCACCATTTTCCTGTACTCTTGCCTGCATGCCGTCATGAAATAGCCGCACTATTTGGACAAATTTTCGTGGTCCTACATTAGACTATACACTCACCAGCGGTGCTGTCAGGTGCCTCCCCAGCAGCACAGCTCTATAGTCCTGCAGGACTGAAAGAGGCCTGCTACTATGTATATATTAGGAACGTTCATTTGAAACCCGTTCCAATGGTTTTATTACAAAAGCATGAACGAATTATTAACAGGTGTGGTAGAATTAAACAAAGCAATAATTTTGAATGTATTATGCACCATGGGTTGGTCAGAGGAAATCGCCGTAGGCATTCAGGCAAGCATCCCATTGCTTAGGTAGGCGGCGAATACTGTCTGCAAAAAAAAAAAAAAAGATTGTGGTTGCTCACTGAACCAAGTGTTTACCGCGTTCATTACGTCTGCATCTGTGTGGAATCGTTGCCCCTTGAGATCTTTTTTTAGAGGTCCGAACAAATCAAAATCACATGGTGGAAAATCAGGGCTATAGGCTAGTTGTTGCAGAATTTCCCACTTCTTCCTTGCTAATGCTTCCTGCACAATCTTTGCGACATGCGGACGTGCATTATCGTGTAACAAAATCACACAGCGAGAAAGCACGCCGGGTCTTTTATTCTTGATGGCATTTTGCAACTTGTCTAGTATTTGCAAGTAGTTGGTAGAGTTGATTTTGACACCAGGTTCTTTAAAGTCAGCCCTTCATGGTCAAAAAATGCGCTCAGCATAACCTTACTAGCGGAAACCTGTAACTTGCATTTTTTGGCTTTTGGTGATCCAGAATGTTTCCATTGCATGCTCTCAGTTTTGCTGCTCGGCTCAAAGTGGTGACATCATGATTCATTGCCTGCATCTATGCGGAAGATAAATGCATCACCCTCAACTCTGTAGCCCAGCAAGTGGTTCAAACACCATACCAAGAGTTCCACTTTTTGGTGGTCGGTCAACCTCCGTGGTATCCACTTTGCACACACCTTCCGATATTGAAGTTTCTTACGAACGACCTTTTGAATTGCCCCAATTGACACATCAAATTATAAATATTGAGCACAACCCACTACTGGCAACGCTGATCGTATTCTGGTATGAACCTAAGGCCTATCCACGTCAATATGGAAGCACTATACTCGAGTTTCGCCCTCGTTTGAGCTCGTCAGTAGTGCATATCCCTGACCGGATCCGGAAACAAGCCCCGGATCACTGGCGTGTGAAGCGGGTGTGTAACCACGCGGCACACGTTGGACACACAGCCAAATTATCATAACAGAATATCACAACGTCACCCATCGTAGGCCATGCTCAAGATTGCCCAATCGCCGCGACTGACGTCCGTCAATCGATGGGGATCGATATATTAGCTGACCCGGCCTAGCTTCGCCCAGCTCCTGGTGGGGAGCATCTCATTTAATTCATATAAGTTGTCATATAAGATCCCGTTTCCGTTCCCAACTATCTGTCTGTCTGTCTGTCTATCTGTCTGTCTGTCTGACCCGGCCCGACTTCACCCAGTCCCTGGTGGGGAGCATCTCATTTAATTCATATAAGTAGTTATAAGCTCCCGTTCCCGACTATCTATCTGTCTGTCTGTCTGTCTATCTGTCTGTCTGTCTGACCCGGCCCGGCTTCGCCAAGACCCTGATTGGGAGTGAGACAGTATGCTTTCATTGTCTCTAGGCGCCTGAGTTTACTGGAGGGCATTAACTGAAATATTTTTTTTTGACAAAAAGTTCACCGACCAGTAAGTTCAAAATTAGTGAGTGGCCGGCAATGACTCTGCTGCAGCCCACTAACCGACAGTTTACCTTTCGTTGTAGTGGAATAAGAAATTCAGGAAACATGAAGCCAAACTTAGCATAGGAACTGTCAAATGGGCAAGAAATACAACGGGTATGGCTAGATATATGGGAACGGCCACGCCTCATGAACTAAAACAGGCCAAGGCGGTAAAAATAGGCCATTAACCTCAAACTATAACCTAGTGGTATCAAGGAAGCTAGAATAGAGCGGTTTAGGGAGACTTAATTATGCGGCACAGCTAAATGCTGATTGGGTAGTCTTTCACAAGGAGGAGAAACGTCACGTGATTCCAGAAAGAAGCGCCAAATATATCGGCATATATACGCGGGACAGAGGACATTTTAAGGAGATAAGCGGGTTTTAGACAGCCGAGTGCAGATACTCAAAGGGCTGTTGAGACCCAGAGGGCTGTGGAATTTCTGATCGGGCAGGTACGCCTAAGGACCAGAGCGAAACACGGACTTAAGTGTTGGAAAAAAGAACCGCCCTAAAGAAACTGTTGATTGCTACTGTCAAGTGCAATCATTTCGGAAGTCATACAAGACTAAAGTGGGCTAAGAGGACACACGTTTGATGGGATCATCCAGAGAACTGAGTCAAACAAAATTGGATGGAGCCTGACTTTATTGGAAAGTGGCGAAATCACTCACGGGCGTGGTGATCAGACCAAAGCACCCGTAGGCAGATGAGCAAGTATCCACTGGACAGGACTCTTACGTAAGTTGTTAAGTTTAATTAGAAATATGTTAGTCTGTAGTCGGGCGCGGGTAATGGTACTTAGGTTTAGAAAGCAATGGCAAACTACCGTGGACAAATTTACCGAAGAACCATGAGCAGTCAGTAAAAGCTAGGTTTGACTGCGACGTCCTGTAACGGACCCGTGACTAGCTAGCTAACTATAATAGCAGTCTAAACCAGGGAGCATTAGCGAACTACAATTAACCGATAGCGCGGCTGACTACGACGTTCTATAAGGAGGTAAAGGATACGTAACTCGCAGTGGCTAATTACGAAGTAGGGATATGAGCACCGAAACCATGATAGGAGTGATTAGTTGCGAACGGTATTAGCGGCCTCAGAGGTCCCGATTTATTTCTTATAGAAATGTAAACACGACAGGTACGAGACGCGACCACTAGGTCAAGCCATTCAATGAGGCCAGGTGAATACAGCGGATGAATGGACAGCGCTTGGAGCAAAGCCTGCAGATTAAGGAATGTGTTCGTATTGTTGTTGGCCGGGTAGAGTTGAATCGGGGTCAGACTGCGGCGGAGAAAATAGAGCATACAACTGGTTAGCAGTACAACCTACAAGTCGCGGGTTCGGACCTTCACGGAGGATCGGGGGTAAAGGACTTAAATGGCTTTAATACTATAAGGCGAGATAGGAGAAAAGACAGCGGTGAATAGATACAACTGGACGAGCACTAAGTGTGCTGAAGGGGACAGGAATGCCTTTGGATATAAACGTTACAGACAGATTGGGGGGATATCTTGGGTAGAGAAAAGGAAACGTGCGTCCATACTTCAAGAGCTGAATATTGAAGAAGATTGGCTTATAAAGACGACAAACTATTCTGCGGGGATGGATGAAGAGGCAGGTTTATCAATTATCATAACTAGGGTGTTGTTAGGCGTGATATTTATCTATGTTGTCAACATGGGTTTGTGTTAATAGTTGTGTGGGTTTATGTAGTCGATGTTGACGGCCCATAATGATGGTTAATCATGGGTGGACTTATGTACTGCAAAAGATTATAATGATTGTAGGAGTTTTAGTGTGAAAGGGCATTTCATATATGTGATTTTTGGGCAGTATATGTGTCCCACCTTGTTGTCTTATGATTATTGTTGGGGTACCAAGCTGCAATGATATTG
>OY992887.1:5364772-5424772 GCA_963921405.1 Cepaea hortensis | reverse complement strand
CGTATCTCCTCCTGGTCTCTTCAGGGTTGACCGCTCTCCCTGGCGGAGGGGATGTGGTCGAGTCTTTGACACACACCCACCCCTCTTGTGTTGCGTCATCAACTTTCACTTATTGGTTGTGACGCAAGAGGTTCCTAAACAAAAAATTAGTGTCTCTAATTTTTGTCAAAGACTCTAGATAACCTGGCTTTGGGCATTCCAATAGACTATTAATAACTATTGTCACAATGTAGCAAAGCCTTACTTGGCTACTGGCAATCGCCACAAACTTGACTGGTTGGCGTGAGCCCCTTCTCACATGCTATATTATATTTATCAGAGGTATGTCTGAACCGGACCGTTGTCTTATAAGACCTGCCCTCACATAGTAAATTAACTTACTACCCATACAAAGTTGACTTTCTTAGGGTCAACACATGAATTATTTCATGTCCCCCATATAATATTTAACAACCATTCTACAAGAGTGTGTGCGACAGGCTTTACCTCCTTCGCTTCCGCGCGTAAGACTTTATTTCACTGTTAATTTAGTTCTTCGTTGTCTATTATGTCCCCTGGCCCCATAGTTATCTGTCTTTGATTTACAAATAGTGTATGCAATTTATATGTTTGTTTTTCTGTTTGTTTGTGTGTTTGGATGTAATAAATCTACTAATCTAATTTCTATCCTCTATTTATAAATTCTGTGTGTATGTATGTTAGTTTTTTGAGTGTCATAATTTGGTTCAATGTGGCCACAAAGAGGTGTATAACACTAATTCGTGACTACATTCACTTGTCATGAAACCCAAAATACTGTAATCTAAGTTCTAAACTATATTACAGACAACACATTCACACTAACACAATTTCACTAACGAAAACTTTACATTCTAACATACCATTCTAATTCTATAACTAAGTATTTAATGTGTTACCTAAATTTATTAAATTTGTTATGTTAATTATATGATATGATTATATTACTTCTTATTTTTTTCTAATCTAAGTGACGTAATCTAACTATTTAAATGCAATTGTTGTGATGTGATTTATGTACCTTAATTAAATGGATTATGTGACCACAATTTATGTACTTTTCTAAATACTATGCTAAATAATGTTTTTAAATGCACAAAGGAATTATATGAGTGATGTTCTTAATCTAACTGGTGTAAATGCTGTATGTTACCTTATCTACTCTTTTTAATCTATTATGATGTAAAATGATGATACTAATAAATGGTAATATTTGAAAGATGGTATGGTTTCATTAAGATGGAATAAACTAACTACAATGAAACTAAGTGAAATATAACAATCTAAATGGTACTATTTATATCATAAATTTAATTTAACTTGTAATAAACTATTCTTATGTCTAAACTAATATTCTAATATAATTTTAATGGGTTAATTACTGTACTAACTACATTATTAAAATAAATGAGAACTGTTATAGTTCCTAACCTACATCTAATTTATCACTATCTTAAAATATTATATTACATGTCACAATAAGTTTATATACATAGTATTCGGTTTCCACAGGTTAGTAGTTGCCTTCATGTATGTGCAATGGTTGTATAGGCATAATATAACCACACATTTTGCCTGGGTATCTGAAATACATTACACAGTCATCTTAATGTTCTCTCGGTAGTGCACGTGTAGAGTTCGCTGGTGTTGTAGCTCTGTCTTTTCGTGTCTGTAATTAAGCACTGTTCTGACACTGTATTCTGCGGTTCATATATATGATACACCGGAATGGAGCTTAGTTGGAAATGAGCTGTCCTAGTTCACACGGTGGTATCTAAGTATAGCAGCACAGTTCTTAATCTGATGTCCACGGACACATGATAGTTCATTGTTTTGGTACATGACTACACCAACAATGTGGATATGTATGTAAGCTATTTTACATCTTATATTATCAGATATTCATGTACCAACCATCACTCTACATTTACTGTTGGATTTCAGGTATTTTTACCCCAGATGGTAAAACTAGTGACCACCTGAATATCCGGTCATTTTGATGCACACCACTATGTATGACCGTGATCAGGGAGTTGTCGGTCTGGACAATGCAGTGAACATCCGTCAGAACTCGATGGAGCCTTCTCACCGTATAGATGAAGCCTAGGGCTGCAACTGTGATATGGAATCTTTGGACTCAGCATGTGTGATCTTACTGCTCACGCAGCAAAGCGGATGGAAGATGCCCTCAAAAAAAAATTGGCCTAGTACTGCAGTGATGGAGATTCTGCTGGCATATGACCTAAGATAATAAATGAGCCTAGGATTAGGCAAGCGGAGGGATTGGAATATTTACAAAAAAGGATCTTCAATTTTGACAATGCAGGAATTAATAATGCATCTTTCACATTTCATTTCCAGAAGATTTTAAGACATTGGAAAATATATTTGTAATTTCTGAGTAATTTACTAATCCCAAAAGGTTTCTGACCTGTTTCTTTCTGTTAGACATGGTCAGATTCATAATTTTGGTACTACTTTTCAGGTCAGTCTACAGTTGGACTTGAGAAATGACATGACCCAAAAATGAATTTATTTTAGGCATAATTTGACTTTGCTGGTTTGACAGTGAGACCGAAGCGTCGCACTCTGTCAAAGGCATGTCTCAGTTTCAGTAGGTGTATTGTCCTGTCATCAGTATTCTGATTTATTCATGTGTATTCTATAAGTTCACTACATGTATGCCCCTCGTCGGATCTGCCAGTCTCACTAACTAGTGTAGTTGCGTTGTGTATGTCTGTTGTCTGATTACTTGGTGTTGGTGCAATCTGTTCGTCTGTCACTACCTCTGTCTCTTGTCTTGAAAAGTGAGGTTTCCGCATGTTGACATGGAATATCTCTAAGTGTCTGTTTATCGATATTTCATAGTCAACATGTACCATGGTTATGTGCTACTTTGAATGGTCCTTGCCATTTCGTTTGTATGGAAGTAGCCTAAATCTGTCTTGATCAAGTTCCAGATTACTTGTTTTCGCACATTTGTTTGTGTGCTTGTGGTAGAACTGACCCTTCCTCTATCAAATGGCTTGGGTGCCAGTGTAGAGGGTTGTATTTCAGCTGTAGGATGTTTACCCTTCAACTTTTGTATCAATTGATGACAGCCATTACCAGCAAATAGATCATGACAAAATAATTTGTTATTGAAAAAACTTGGCCTGGCATTGCTGTATGCACGATGACCCGCACATGGTGTTTTGTGTGCATTGTTTAGCACACCTAACTGATGTTGTTCAAGTAACACCTGTTCATGGTTACTAGTAATATGACATGTAGTTGAAATGCCATTATTACGTCTAACGAACCAAGATGCATTCTTGGTCATTTTGGCTTTGCCTTTTGACAATTTTAAGTATGGAGACACATTAAAAACAGATTTCTGCTGGTGTATAAGTTTTTGTGTGTTTTTGTCATCTGTGCTGGTTGGAAAAAGCATTAGTAGTGTCTCATTTTGCAATGGGTCATGATGTTTTGAAGTGTCAACTCTGGTTGTTGCCTTAGCTGCATTTAATTTCTCCCATGCAACTATTTCTTCACTAGTACATTGTTTCAGTTGAGGTAAGCACCCCAAAATTAAATCTGTACAAGGGTTGTTAAGTATTGCACAAGTAAAGGTACCGGAAAGAAAAGGAGAATCAATACTGGCTTTTGCCAAAGGGTAAATTTCAACGTTACCCGAAAAGGTTCGGCATTTCACAGTGTCACCTGTGTAATCACCCGGACTCACTAGTTCTTTTCGAAGACCAATAAGGGTGCTGCCGCTGTCCAGCAAACATTGACATGGTACATCATTGACCATTGCATTGTGGAACACTAACTTGCCTCTGGAGGCTAATGCTGCATTCACACTCACAGATGAGCATGGTACTGTATGTCCACATTCTAGTCTTCCGTCTGCATGGAATTGGTGACATCGTTCACAGCTGTCAAAGCTTAATATATCGTTAGCAGCACACACATCCTCTGCTTGGTTAGTTGGTAAGTCACTTTCAATCTCACATTCATTCTCACTACCACTATCTGAAGAGGTGTCAATCAACATAGCGTTGTTAGCTTTCAAACGTTGGCGGCCAAGGCACTTATTAGAATAATGGCCATAAGAGGAACAAAAAAAACATTTGATTGCACGCCTGTATGCAGACCGTTTGCTTTGCTGCTTCTTGATCACATTTTCAAGATGCGCCGGATAATTCGGCGATTTGTCGCACATAGCATAAGTGTCGTGCATTAGTTGACAGTACATGCATATGGAAACTTTTCTGTCTTTCTTATCATACTTCTGAAAAGGTTTTCTGTTACCCTGATAGTTTTTTGATTGGTCTTTGACAAAGGAAACTATCTCAGAGTCACTTGAGGTCTTAAAAATCTTTCTGTTAGAAGAAAAATATGCTGAGCCTTTTTTTTCGAACTGCTCGATGTTTTCAATGTCTGACTGCTGCAAAAACTTAGCAAAAGGAGAAGGTATAGTAGATATACACTTGTCCATAGCTATTAGGTTTTTTAATCTATCAAAGTCTTTTCCTATGTTAGCTGCTTTAAGCCACCTGTTTAGTACACTCTGCACATTTGAAAAATAATCTATAAAAGTTTCACTAGGTTTAGGTTTTAAATTTGAGAACTGAACCTGATACCCAGGGGCATCAAGTAAAAAGTGCTGCATAATCCTATCATGGATGTATTGATAGCTAGATCTAAGTTCAATAGGAATAGACTCTATTACTTTAAGGGGCTCACCACTTAGATTCTTCATGTAAATCGGAGCCCACATATCTAAAGGAACTTGGTGATATTTAAATTGATACTCTACATTCTCTGTCCAGGCAGATATGGAGTCCTCTTTACAATATGGTTTGATAATATTTTTGTATTTGTTGAACTTATTTTCCTCTTGTTGACTTCTTAGTTTAGTGGCAGAGATCTCTGCGTGTGAGTCTACATCCATGCTTTTCATCTTTAATTGTGTCTCTGATTCTACTTGAATTTGTTTTTCTTTAACTCTTGCCATTTCATCTATCTCTTTTTGCTTTAGATCTAATTCCTTTTGTTTTAATTCTTTCTCTTGATCTAATTGTTTTTGTTTCATCTCCTTATCATGTTCTCTTTCTCGTGCGCGTTCGTCCCTTTCCGCATTCTCTTTTCGTGTTTGTTCCTCTTTTGTTTCTTTAAATTTCTGATCAGCATATTGTTGTAGTTCTTTCCCTGTTAATTCCAGTTCTTTGCCTGCTTTTATGAAATCTGATAAAGTTGCCATCTTACTTTAGTACTTGGCTAACAGTGATAGGCAATGATGACTTTAATCAGTTATTTATCTTTGATATGTTATGTTTGTTCTTATCTGATCACTATCAGTTGTGCTTTCTGTTTATACCCTGCCCAGATTTATCTTGCAGAAAAACAGAGTATACAAATATGTCAACGCGTTACAAGCTGAAAAAAAGAGATGCACTATTAATCAAATTGCATGACAAAATATATAAGTGTACTCAGCTTAATGTGGGAACGAAGCTCCTTTGACACAGGTCACCTTGTTTGGTACACTGGGGTGGCGACACGTTTCGTACGTAGCACACGGTCTTTGGCCCACAGGTGTATGTGCACAGCTGTTGTTTGCCCTCTGATATATAGGGCAGCAGTAAACACGCCTACTAAACGATATGATTTACTCGACAACTAAGGACAATGACTTAGACAATGACAGACTTACGAACACCTAGAATATGTATTAATTAATTTTAATGTCAATGTCCTGTCTTTGTTTTAAACAATAATTGCCTTTCGTTACTAACCTAGTTAATTTCTGTAAACGTTGTGCAGCTAAGTATCAGATGCTTAGCCCGAAAATAGTTCCATCGTGACGATAAGCAAAGAGAAAATAGACCCAAAAATGAATAAATGCTTGTAAAGAAATCAAAATAACATAATAATGTGTCAACAAATAAATATATTCATTTAGTAACTTAAATAAGTAAATAATAAACAATATACAGCACAGATTCAGGCGGGCCGCCGCTAAGCGATTTTGTAAACACTCGACTGCTTTATGCTAATGACGCAGAACAACTGTCTGTCAATCACTTTACGTCATCGCGCAGCGCTATTTTTAGATCTCAAAAATCAATATTGTCGGCTGCCTGTGTATTCCTGCGCCGTGAATCATGTTTGGTGCTTATTCAAGAATAAATTGGTAAATATATGAATAAATATAAGAAAATAAGAATATTAATACTTACAGCTTCGAAGAATACATGATTTCATTGAATAAATAT
Source organism: Cepaea hortensis (assembly GCA_963921405.1). NCBI lineage: Eukaryota > Metazoa > Mollusca > Gastropoda > Stylommatophora > Helicidae > Cepaea > Cepaea hortensis. Next base: position 5,418,491 of record OY992887.1, on the reverse strand, counting down.
ATCATAAACACAATTAAACACTATTTTGTCACGATAGGCATATTTCTAGCTCGCAAATTCTCCTGTCTGCACAAATTATCGTTACTACAAAAATGAAACCCTAGTCTCGAGCCCGTGGATGAGTGGATTAGCTTGAACTTTTCGTTCAAGCTTCACTTCTTGACACCACAATTACCCTTTTACTGTGGGTATTAGCTTGGCGCTTTCGTCCAAGCACCACTTTCTGACACCACAATTACCCTGGCCTGTCAACAACTTAACTGACAGGCATCAACGGGTACTTCTCACACACCCATACAAGACAACTTGCAAGTCGTGTGGGAGGCAAAATGCATGGTCCATTTTATTGCCGTTGGCTCGCTTACAAGCGGTAAACAGTCGCTAATGCAATACACAATATACAGCCACAGAATTATCTAACACAAACTGCTAACCCTATGCTAGTTCTATCTATTAGTGAACACAAAACTCCTAACGCTATTCTAAACGATGTGAACGCCTCAAGTCCAGTCTCCCGTCTGCCTAACCTCTCTCCCGTGGTTACCCACCACGCGGGGTGACCTTCACCTTCGTGCGTGTTACCTCACATCGCACTCTGCTGGCAAACGTGGCCTGTTGAGTGTCTACTCAACTGTGCTATGGCTTCACGAGGTGTGGTACTATCGTGATTAGAGTGCTAACTCTCTGAACACCGCCTGCGTGTCTCATGAGGGAGTGGCTAACCCTCTCCTATTACCTCATCTCCCTCGGGCACCGTATCTCCTCCTGGTCTCTTCAGGGTTGACCGCTCTCCCTGGCGGAGGGGATGTGGTCGAGTCTTTGACAGACGGGAGTCTCGGCAAACCAACAAGCCCGCACAGGTGCACTGTGCATAATGCCGCCGTCAGAATGTCAACACAATATTCATCCACGAATACTACAGTTCATCGGTGCTGGACTCAGCATTCACCAGAAAGACCTCATTGATCCGGATTTTCTCACATGGCTCGGTCTCTTACCGCAAGCGACCCGACGAAAGTATCGCACAAGGCACGAAATCTGAAAGATAAACACCTAGATCTTTTCAGCAGGCGGGCCAAATTTCAGAAATAATATTTCCTGCCGGGCCACGCACCTAAGTTTTTTTTTGGTGTTAATTAAAGTAAACAAGCAAGCGCGCTACAGCTTCGACCACATCGTCGTTTCCCACTCCGCGGGCCGCAACATGACTCCCGGTGGGCCGCATGCGGCACGCGGGCCTCGTGTTGGCCACCTCTGACCTAGATAAAAAATTAGTAGGGGAGATAAACATACAATATTTTTATAAGGGAAATCACTAGAATTTTAAAAGGACATTGTATACCTAGCAAAATATTATTAAGTTACTTTGCAATCTTTTAATTATTCTTGTAGAAATAGAAACGTCAAAAACGCATTCATGTGTTATACTCTCCACCACAATACTGTTAGTTTCCTTATAGAAAGTTTGCTTAATCTTTATGTAATTACATTTTATAATCAAATTTTAGTGTCTTTAATTTATGCTCAGTTCCTAACAGTGGACTTTTAATGACGTTGGTCATTGTTATTTCATAATGGGTTTCCCCAACTGTGGGGAAACAACATTTTTTTACTGGCCTCCTAGGGCCACACAAAATTTAAAGAAAATTAACCACGCCCATCCCAAACTTTGATAACATAAAGAAAGAAACAAGAAGACTGAATATTAACATGCTAGGTATATGTGAGACGAGGGGATATAACGTTTGGATCCATCGATCCCGACTCTCGATCACTCCGGCGCTGTCTAGGTGCAGCGCCCCCCCCCCCCCCCGGCAGCATCTGCAGATCCATAGAGCACACTACGTTTACGAGCTTCAAGTTTCTAAGTTCTATATTTCAGTTCATAATGTTTAATATGTTTTATTAGAGAGTCGCTTTCACCCAATTAATTGCTGAAAAATGCAAGAAAAAATAAAATAAAAATAATAATATCGCCTCCCCGGTGGGTAATCGAACCTCGAGCTCCCGAGTGACAGGCGGAAACACTTACCACTATGCTCCTGAGGACAAGCTACTCCAATTCCAATTCCAAATTTTCAAAACAAAAATTCCAAATTCAGCCTCGTTCAACCTGCCTCTTCAGCTGTGGTTATTGTTGAGATCCGTGGTTTTTGTGGGTTCATTCACCCTAATTCTTGTCTTGTGAGCTCTTACGAGTGAGTCCTATCTCCAATTGGTTATGTTGATTTGTGTCTATGACCGTCAGCTGGGGGGGGGGGGGGGTTGTGGCTAATGTCCTTTGTGCCCGTCTCCTAGTGGTTTCTTTTGTTTGGCAGTTTCTGGCTCTTCCGGTTGGAGTCTTTATAAGGACTTTTTATTTGGTCGTTTGGCCTCTTTTTTTGTGTATAGTCCGTAGAAGCTTTTCGATGTTTTTTCATTTTCTTCCTTGTGCCTTTGTTCTCTTTCGAGTTTCAGTTATTGTTGCCTTTCGATCTCTTACTCCGTGGTCAGCCATCGGACGATTTCTCCGTCATCTATATAGTATGCCCATGTGTTTACGTCATCAGTGTTTAAGTCTGGGTATTCTTTATAGGTACGGCGGGGCATTGGTTTTCCCTTGTGTTTCTTGTACTTCTTTTCTTTTTCTTCCATACGCCTTCTGTATTCCTTGCACCTGAGTTCATGATCCCTGTTCATCTCTGCGATTTCTTCCTCGGTAAGACATAGGTGAATCGGGGTGTCCTCCATGCCGTTGCCGTGGTACTCATCTCGGTTTTCTTCAGAGGCCTGATGGGATAATGGTTTCCCCTTGAGTTTCTCTGGCGTCGTGGCTGGGCTGCTGGCGGTTTTAGCTTGCGTTCCAGGCTCGGTCTCTTGTTGGTTTTCCTCTTGCGGTTTCTCTGTGGGTTCTTGTATGGTTTCTGTTGGTTTGTTTTGGAGAAGTTCCATTTCAGCATTATGTAGTTCTCTCTTCGCTTTAATGGTGCGTAGTATTTCTTCGTTTTCCTCCTTCATCCCGGCCATGCGTTCCATCTCTTGTTTGATGTTGTGCTGGATCTCTTTCACGTCGGCCAGCAGCTTCTCATTGTCGCTGGTTGGTGCTGGTGTCTGTAGTGCCTTGACTTGCTTCTTCAGCTCGTCTGTTTGGTTCTGCAGTTGATCTCTTACAGCTTGTGATATACCCGTGGCCGTCTTGCACCTCCACATTGCTTCCTTATATGGTGTCTTTGTTGTAGTGGCGAGCTTTAAGACGTCTCTGTGTCTTTGGGGGTATGGACAGCCCAGGTAACTTGCTCCATGCTTGCCCAGGCAGTTGGCGCACTTTCTGTTGTTGTTGGGTGTTTTTAACTCTTACCACTTATCGCTAACATTGAAATGTGTGAATATTTTTCAATCGGATTTAATTGTACACTTCAAAGAATCACTATGAAGTTGTACACATATTTTTGTCAAGCCGGCTTACATACCCCCGTGAGTTACCAACGCGGTGTGTCCACTGCCGAATCTCGCAGGTGCTGATTTCCTCACGTGGATATATGGGATCACAAACAATATTGTTAACACCTTGGCCAGGGAGAACGGCCTTGTATTATTGATGTGGAAATTGCGACAGAGATTGTCACTCTCACATTAGACTATACAGTCACCAGCGGCGCTGTCAGGTGCCTCCCCAGCGGCACAGCTCTATAGTCATCCATTAGACTATACAGTCCCCAGCGGCGCTGTCAGGTGCCTCCCCAGCGGCACAGCTCTATAGTCATCCATTAGACTATACAGTCACCAGCGGCGCTGTCAGGTGCCTCCCCAGCGGCACAGCTCTATAGTCATCCATTAGACTATACAGTCACCAGCGGCGCTGTCTGGTGCCTCCCCAGCGCCGCTGTCTGGTGCCTCCCCAGCGGCGCTGTCACGTACCTCCACAGCGGCACAACTCTATAGTACTACATTAGACTATACAATCACCAGCGGCGCTATTAGGTGCCTCCCCAGAGGCACAACTCTATAGTGCTACATTAGACTATACAATCACCAGCGGCGCTGTCAGGTGCATCCCCAGCAGCACAGCTCTATAGTACTACATTAGACTATACAATCACCAGCGGCGCTGTCAGGTGCCTCCCCAGCGGCACAGCTCTATAGTCCTACAGGACTGAAATAGGCCTACTACTATGTATATATTAGGGACGTCCATTTAAACCCCGTTCCAATGGCTTTATTACAAAAGCATGAAAGAAACATTAACAGGTGTGGTAGAATTAAACAAAGCATAAATTTAAATGAATTATGCACCATGGGTTGGTCTGAAGAAGTCGCCGTAGGCATTCAGGGAAGCATCCCATTGTTAAAGTAGGCGGCGAATGCAATCCGCAAAAAAGGATTGTGGGTGCTCACTGAACCAAGTGTTTACCGCGTTCATTACGTCTGCATCCGTGTGAAATCGTTGCCCCTTCAGAGATTTTCTTTAGAGGTCCGAACAAATGAAATTCACATGGTGACAATCAGGACTACAGGATGGATATTGCAGAATTTCCCACTTCTTCCTTGCTAATGCTTCCTGCACAATCTTTGCGACATGCGGACGAGCATTATCGTGCAACAAAATCACACCGCGAGAAAGCATGCTGGGTCTTTTATTCTTGATGGCTTTTTTCAGCTTGTCAAGTGTTTGCTAGTAGAGGCTAGAGTTGATGTTGACTCCAGGTTCTTTAAAGTCGGCCAACAATAGCCCTTCATTGTCAAAAAATGCGCTCAGCATAACCTTACCTGCGGAAACCTGTAACTTGAATGTTTTGGCTTTTGGTGATCTAGCATGCTTCCGTTGCATGCTCTCTCTTTTGCTGCTCGGCTCAAAGTTGTGACACCATGATTCATCGCCTGCCACTATGCGGAAGAGAAATGCATCAACCTCCACTCTGTAGCGCAGCAAGTGGTTTAGACACCATCCCACGCGTTCCTATTTTTGGTGGTCGGTCAACTTCCTTGGTACCCACTGTGAACACACCTTCCGATATTGCAGTTTCTTGCGAACGACCTTTTGAATTGTCCCAATTGACACATCAAATTCTTTCGCTAGCGAACTGATGCTTCGACAACGGTTCATCTGTACTGCTGCATCAATTTTGTCGATGGTTTTTTCTATTGCAACAATATGCGCTTGACCCGGTCGTCGAAGATCTGTCGTGAACTGACGTCTTTTCCAAAACATTCGTGCCCAGTCTGTCACTGTTGTCTTTGACACACTTTTGTTACCGTACGATGCCTGCATTCTTCGTTGAATGTCCACTGGTCGCCATCCTTTAAATGAAAGAAACTGAATCACCGCTCTTCGAGCTTCTTTTGGCGGATTTTGGATCAACCCGGCTATTTTCTCAATGGTCAGAAACAGAACCTATGCATCATGGGACGATAAGCACGTGCTCTTTTATTCATTCAGTACTTATCACATGACTATGACATGATCATGTTCAACGTACGCAATTACGCGCGGTGCGGCACGAGCGGATTTCAAATGAACACTCCTTTTATATATATATATATATATATATATATATATATATATATATATATATATATATATATATATATATATAGAGAGAGAGAGAGAGAGAGAGAGAGAGGTAGTCGTCGACTTACGACCACGATCGGTTCCGACAGACCGGTCGTAACACGATTTGGTCGTAAGTTGAGTACGCTATGTGTACAGTAATGTGAAGTGATGTTATAAAAATATTTAAGTTAAATTATATCATAAATTTCTTTTATTATTGTTATAATTCATAATTTTCGATGTTCATTTTGTGCCATTTGTATCATCTCTACACCATTTTGTTTCGTATGTTTACATCGTCAGGTTTAAGAAAAACACTGCATTAACTGTACATGTACAACTGGTTTAATATTTGCAAAACATACAAAATACAGGTGTGGAAAATACTATAGGAAACATTATTATTACATGGTCTACCATCTATAGTTCGGCGTCGCCAATAAAGATTGATGGTACCCCATGTGCACCTTGTGACATAATCTGTGTCTTCTTTTTGCTAATTGTTAAACCAAATTCTGAACAAGCATTAGAGAATGCAGATAGTAGACATTGTAATTCTTCCTCTGGGTGGGTCGTAACTGCAGCATCATCTGCAAAAATCAGGTTATCCATCTAAGTCTACGAAGACTGAGCATGGAATAAACAGTCACACAACCTGATCTTTGCAGACAACGCCGTTCGACTGATAATTGAGGCAGAAATAAATCTTTAAATATTGAGCACAACCCACTACTGGCAACGCTAATCGCACTCTGGTATGAACCTAAGGCCTATCCACGTCAATGTGGAAGCACTAGACTCGAGTTAATAATATGGCTAGTGATTGTGGTCGTAAAGTCGAATGGTCGTAAGTTGCATAGGTCGTAAGTCGACGACTAGCTGTGTATATATATATATATATATATATATATATATATATATATATATATATATATATATATATATATATATATATATATATATATAGGGAGAATTTATTCGCAGTAGAATTGTGAATAAAGCTCAATTGTATTCGCAGTAGGATTGCGGGAATTAAAAAAATATGTCACAGCGTCCGCTCTCTAGTCAATTTTAGTTTGAGCCAGTAAGGTGGTGGTTAATTTGGGGCGATATTTCATTTGGCAAATAACATTCACGTTAAACATAGACATCTATTGGATCCATCGATTCCGTCACTTGATCACTCCGTCCCTGCCTGGGGATGCCCCCCCCCCCCACCCGGGGGCAGTTTCCACACATGCATACAGCACACGTTATTCACATGCTTCGAGTTTGTGAGTTTTATATTTTAGAACATGATAGTGATGCCTTGATTGATAATTACACTTATTAATACTTATGTTCTAGCATTTTGCGGAAGTACTAGATGTCTGAAAGATAAACACTTAGATAAGCAATGAGTAGGGGACATAAACATCTAATATTGTTGCGAGGGAGATTACTGGAAATTTAAAAAAAAGACATTGTACATCTAGTATAATTATTAAATCACTTTCCAATCTCTTTATTTTTCTTGTAGAAATAGAAGTCTCAATACTGCAGTCAGATCTTATAATCTCTAGAATAATCTATTAGTTTCTTAACAGTTAGTTTGCTTAATATTTATTTAATTACATTTTATAATCATATTTTTGTGTCCTTAATTTACATCTAATATCTAAGAGTGTACTTTTAACGACATTCAAATGATGGTGGCTAAATGGTTAGATTTCCCAACTGTCGGGAAACAACATTTTTTTACTGGCCTTCTAGGGCCACACAAAATTGAAAGAAAATTAACCCCGCCCATACCAAACTTTGATAACATTCAGAAAGAAACAAGAAGACTGAAAATTAACATGCTAGGTATATGTGAGACGAGGGGATATTATAACGTTTGGATCCATCGATTCCGACACTCGATCACTCCGTCACTGCCTGGGGGTTGCCCCCCCCCCCCCCCCCCCCCCGGCAACTTCCATAGATCCATAGAGCACACTTACTTCACATGCTTCGAGTTTCTCTGTTCTATCTTTTAGGTCCTAATGTTTAATATGTATATACCGAGGACAGTAATTGAACGTTCTATAGAAGACTACACAAAGGCTTTCGATAAAGTGAGACATGTCGACATGATAAGGATGCTTGAAGATCAACAAATTGATGGAAACGACCTTAGACTTGTTAAAAACATATATTGGAAACAACAAGCTGCCATCAGAATTGATAACGATGTAGGCCAATATCAGCCTATTAAAAGAGATGTGAGACAGGGATGTGTAATGTCTCCAGATCTTTTTTCCTTGTACAGTGAAAATATTTTCCGAAATATAGAAAATATGGAAGGAATCAACATTGGGGGACGATACATCAATAACATTAGATATGCAGATGATACAGTCTTGATTGCAGACAATGAACAGGACCTGCAACATTTAGTAGATGCGGTTGTTGCACACAGTGAACAACTGGGGTTAGAATTAAATTGTAAGGAGACACAGATTATGGTCGTGACTAGGAAGGAAGAAATACCACAATGTGATATACGAGTAAATGGGCATATTCTTAACCAAGTGAATCGGTACAATTATCTTGGAACTGTCATAACATCTGATGGGAGATGCCTTAAAGAGATTAGAACAAGAATTGCCATTGCGAAAGTAGCCTTTAGCAAGAGATGAAAGACATTCTGACCAATAAAAAGATGTCAATTGAAACCAGAAAAAGAGTGTTGAGGGGATACATAGAGCCTGTACTTTTGTATAGGTGTGAAGCGTGGACAATGAGCAGTCAAGCTGAAAAACATCTGATGGCTGTGGAAATGTGGTTTCTGAGGAAATTGCAGAGAATGCTATGGACAGACAGAAAAACCATTGAACAAGTCCTTCAAGAAACAAATGAAGATCGTAAACTGATTAGAGAAATTATACGTAGACAGTCAAAATTGTTTGGACATGTTATGAGGAGAAATGACTTGGAGACCTTGGTGACAACTGGCAAGATCGAAGGGAAGATACCAAGGGAAGACCGAGAAGTAAATACCTGGATGGCTTGGCCACGTGGCATGGTCGAGACAGGAACACGGAGCTGATCCACGACTCTGGTGATCGAGTGAGATGGCAAAACATGACCGCTCACGCTTATCGGCATGGCACATGATGGATGGATGGTTTAATATGTTTTATTAAAAAGTCGCTTTCACCTAATTAATTGCTGAAAAAATTGAAAAAAAAATATTGCGTCCCCGGTGGGGAATCGAACCTCGATCTCCCGCGTGACAGGCGGAAACACTTACTACCATGCTACTTATGCAACGTTTTTCCAATTCCAATTTTCGAAAGAAAAAAACAACATTCAAAATTCGGTCTTCTCTAAGCTGCTTCCTCAGCGGCGGTAATTTTGAGAGCCGTTTTGTGTGTGTGTGTGTGGTTAATTCACCCTGGTTCTTGTCGTGTGCGCTCTTACGAGTGAGTCCTATCTCGGACTGGTTATGTTCGTTTGTCTGTGACATCAGCTGGGGGATCAGTCGGTGGCTGTCCTTTGTTCCCGTCTCCTCTGGTGGTATATTTGGTAAGTGAAGTCTCCTGGCTTGACTGGTTGCAATCCTTATAATGACTTTTTATTTGGTCTTTTTGCCTCCTTTGTTTTTGTGTATTTTCTGTATCAGCTTTTCGATGTTTTCATTTTCTTCCATGTGCCTGTTTTCCCTGTCGAGTTTGAGTTGTTGTTGCCTTTCGATGTCTTCCTCTGTGGTCAGCCATGGGACGATCTCTCCGACATCTATATAGTATTGCCATGGGTGTTCGTCATCCTTGTATAAAGCTGATTCTTCAGCGATACTGCAGGGCATTGGTTTCCCCTTGAGTTTCTTGTGCTTCTTTTCTTTTTCTTCCATGCGCCTTCTGTATTCCTTGCACCTGAGTTCATGATCCCTGTTCATCTCTGCGATTTCTTCCTCGGTAAATAGTGGCGGTATCGGGGCGTCCTCTCTGCCGTCATCAGGGTGCTAATCTCGGTTTTCTTCGGATGTCTGGTGGGATATTGGCTTCCCTTTGAATGTTTCGGGCGTCACTGTTGGGCTGCTGGCTTTCGCTTGCGATTCAGGCTTGGTCTCTTGGTTTTCATCTTGCCACGTTAACATATCAACGGAAAGTTATAATATAGTCACACGCACGTCCCGCTGACGTCACGTACGTCACATGACCAGCCAATTCGACTGCGTATAGACACTTCGATATATATATATCTTATATATAAAAGGCGATCTTCGTCCGTATCTATGTATGTCCTTTATACGTTCGCGAACGGCCCATCCGTTTGAGATGAAATTTTCTACACGCCTTCCTTTCATTCCAGAGCTGCCAACTGTGATATTTTGTTAGTGTGAAATCGCCTGCTTACTCAGTATTATTTCATTTTTCATTTTTCATCATAATTTCATATATCTCAGGGGACCTAACTCTGTAAAAGTTATTTCAAGGGGCATAACTTTTCTGTATAACTTATAGTCATATTGTGGCATCGTTTTCAAAGATTTATAAACTCTTTGTCCATAGTTATGTACCGGCATATGAGTTATAATAAATAATGATACAATCTGTAAGGCATTTTTAAAGTTTTCATAAAAATGATGCACAATGCATAACATTGTAACTCATCTTTTTTTTGCTTAAGAAGTTACTGTAGTCATGCAGGTGATCAGAAAGAGTTTTCATTAAAAATAATGGATGGTGTGTGGAAGAACGTTCTTTTAAGTTACTTTTTTTGTTGTATGAATTTAATGAAGCCGGACAGGGTCAGGCAGACAGATAGACAGACAGATAGACAGTCGGGAACAGGAACTTATATGACTACTTATATAAATTAAATGAGATGCTTCACACCAGGAGCTGGGCGATGCCGGGCGGGTCAAACAGACAGACAGACAGACAGACAGACAGATAGTCGGTAACGGGAACGGGAACTTATATGACTACTTATATGAATTAAATGAGATGCTTCCCACCAGGGACTGGGCGAAGCCGGGCAGGGTCAGCTAGTATATATATAGAAGGGGGGAATGCGACAGCGTTGTGTAACGTAATGAGCACGGCAAGGCACGTAGAGCGCCCTGGTCATCCATTGCACCTGTATTCGTCTCCAGTCGTCATGACTTGTCTTGCCACTGGATTCAGATGGACTCAGGCGAGAGAGTGAGGTCGACGAATTGTGCAACTCTTCCTCACTTTAATCCAATTCATCGCGCAAGTCATTTTTCATCTAATGTCATATATCACCTTCAAGCCCCGTGGCGATAGCGAGCGGCGAAGTGGCAGGCGTGGATACGCTGGCAGCCGTTGTCGCAGACCTGCACACAGGCGGCTCAGGCCATATGGTCGTCTTCTACTGACCGGAGCAACAGTGGGATTCAGCAGCCCCCTGAGTGACTGAGCAGTCCTCTATAGGAAAACACTGCTCACCTCCATAGCATGAGGAAGGGGCTAGAAAATGTGCCCTAAACATTGTCTGCTCCATCATTACCTAACCAGCTAGCCGCAGTTGGTGGGTACCCTTAACTGCGGTCGACATACAAAGAAAGATAAAACAAGCAAAGCTAAAAGAGTAAACCATATTCCCTTAACAATTGGAACTTGGAATGTACGCACCCTACTTGACAGAGACGGCGCGTCGGGTCCAAAGAGACGAAAATCACTGATTGGGAGATAGCTGGGCAGGTACAACATCGACATTGCAGCCTTGAGCGAGACACGACTTGCAGAAGAAGGCCACATCTGTGAAGTAGGTGCCGGCTACACATTTTTCTGGAGTGGAAGGAAAAGCCAGGAAAGACGCCAATCCGGTGTGGAATTTGCGATTACGTCGACCCAGGTTGGCAAACTAGCTGGATTTCCAAAAGTTATAAACGACAGGCTTATGACCATTAAATTGCCCCTGCTGAATGGAAGGAAGTATGCAACCATTGTGAGTGTCTACGCACCAACTATGACCAATTAAGATGATGTCAAGAACAAGTTCTATGAGGACCTGCAAAATGTATTAACATCTGTTCCCAAAGGAGACAAACTTATACTCCTTGGAGATTTCAATGCCAGAGTAGGCACGGACACCACCTCTCGGAGTGACATTATTGGAAAGCACGGAGTCGGAAATTGTAACAGCAATGGACTCCTCCTCCTTCAGACATGTGCCGAACACGATCTCCTGATTACCAACACAATTTTCCGTCTTCCCATGAGAAATAGGACATCGTGGATGCACCCTCGCTCGAAACACTGGCACCTCATTGACTATGTCATCGTCAGGAGGAGTGACAGACAACACGTTAGGGTAACAAAATCCATGTGTGGTGCCGAATGTTGGACAGACCATCGTCTCATTATCTCGAAAATAAACATACACATCAAACCACCACGGCGTCCTCAAGGGCTCAAAATGCAAAAAAAAAAAAAAAAAAAAAAAAATAATGTTACCCGTCTAAACAGCAAGAAAATGCAGCTGTCGTTTGAAAATATGCTGGAAGACCGCCTCAAGCTCAATGCTGCAGCCAAACAGGATGCAGACAAAGAGTGGAAAGCATTAAAGTATATAATTCACAACACTGCTATGGAAATCCTGGAGCCAGCCCCCTGAATTCCGAAGACATCAACCAATTTCTGGCCGAGAAACATCTTCTCCTCAAGGCACATTTGAATGACCCGAAGTCAACATATACAAAAAAATGCCTGCGTTCAAGAACATTCAGAGAATAGTGCAACAGAAACTTCGGCACATGCGGGACTCCTGGCTGAGCAGCAAATCTGATAAAATTGAAGGCTTTGCTGACAGACATGATATGAAAAACTTCTACGACTCACTGAAAGCGGTCTATGGTCCTACATCACCAGGCATAGTTCCCCTCCTCAGTGCAGATGGGGGAACATTGGTCACCGTTAAGACAGAAGTTCTTCAGCGCTGGGCAGAGCATTTCAGCAACATCTTAAATGCAACTTCCTTCTTCGATGATGAAACCAATAACTGCCTTCCTCAAGTTCCCACTAATGATACACTTGATGACCTGCCAACCATAGTGGAAGTAAACAAAGCCACCCAGCAACTCTCCAGCGGCAAGGCACCTGTTCCTGACTCAATCCCAGCAGAGATATACAAGGCTGGTGGGCCGGTCCTAACAGAGCAGCTTCACCAAGTCTTTACAAACATATGGATGAACGAGACCATGCCACAAGATTTCAAGGACGCGTCAATAGTCCAGCTTTACAAACGTAAAGGAAACCGCTAATCCTGTGACAACCACCGAGGCATCTCCTTGCTCTCAATCGCAGGGAAGATACTTGCCAGAATTCTTCTCAATCGCCTCACGGCCCATCTCGATCAAGGTCTTCTTCCTGAGAGTCAATGTGGCTTCAGAAAAGAAAGTGGAACTGTTGACATGATTTTCGCTGCAAGGCAGCTGCAAGAGAAATGTCAGGAACAGAACTGCGAAATATTCTCCACTTTCATTGACCTTACCAAGGCTTTTGATACAGTCAGCAGAGAAGGCCTGTGGAAGATTATGGCAAAATATGGCTGTCCACGAATGTTTGTCCAGATAGTGTGGCTATTTCATGATGGTATGCAGGCAAGAGTACAGGAAAATGGTGAACTGTCTGAGCCCTTTCTTATCACCAATGGGGTGAAGCAAGGATGTTTCCTGGCACCAAAACTGTTCAGCCTCATGTTTTCAGCCATGTTGATGAATGCCTTCGAGAACGACGACATTGGAATAGACATCAACTACCGTATGGATGGAAAGTTATTCAATCTGAGAAGGCTGAAAGCTAAAACCAAAATTAACAGCGACACCGTCAGAGAGCTCCTGTTTGCTGATGATTGCGTTCTATATGCCAACTCAGAGGCAGACATGCAACATAATGTTACAGCTTTCTCACATGCCTGTGCCAACTTTGGGCTCAATATCAACTTGGAGAAGACTGTAGTTATGTACCAGCCAGCTCCAGGGAATAATCACATTGTGCCGAATATCAAAGTGAATGGTCATAGACTAAGTGTTGTGGGAAAATTCACCTATCTTGGCAGCACTGTGTCACAAGCTGCCACAATTGATGAAGAAGTGAATGCAAGAATCTCCAAGGCCAGTGCGGCCTTTGGCAGACTGTACAAGAATGTATGGGACAGAAATGGAATAAGCCTGCAAACAAAGCTGAAAGTCTACAAAGCAGTTGTATTATCCACACTGCTATATGCTTGTGAAACCTGGACTGTTTATCAGCGACACGCTAGGAAATTAAACCACTTCCACACAGTCTGCCTAAGGAAGCTACTGAAGATTAAATGGCAAGACAAGATCCCAGTCACTGACGTCGTAGAAAGAGCGTCCATGCCCAGTATCCACACTCTACTAATGAAGAAACAAATTCGCTGGGCTGGTCACTTAACTCGCATGCCAGATCACAGGCTCCCTAAAAGAATTTTTTACAGCGAGTTGGGTTGTAGTAAACGCTCCCAAGGTGGCCAGAGGAAACGCTTTAAAGACACTGAAAATCTCACTGAATGCTTTTGGAATTCATCATAACACCTGGGAGACTGCAGCCAGAGGCCGAAATTTGATTGCGTGCATCATTACGCAAGGGTGCAGTCACGTGTGAGGCAACCAGGACTGCAAGAGCTGTGAAGAAAAGGCAGGACAGAAAAACCACTGCAGGAAATCCTCCTCCAGAAACGTCGAGCATTCTTTGCCCACATTGTCAAAGAACATTTTGAGCCTAAATATTCCTTATCAGCCATCTTAGAACTCACGGCTCTATACTCTCAACCCCACTGGATGAAATGAATGGTCATCATCATTCTTGATGGACAAACAACAGCAACATATGAGGAGGGTTGGTGGAAATGATATCAGGGTCCGTAACTCTAGGAAGGGAAAGTCACAACTGCACGTCCTAGTGCTAGAGGATTGGGGGGTCGGGGGAACTCGGCGTTGTGGCAAACGCAGCCCTGGGTACCGAGTATCCACCGGGATAAGTGGACAACTCTGCAGCAGAGCAGGGCACTTACTTGTCCTTGCTGTTGGAAATCGCTTGTAAAGAGAAAGGTAAAATATCCCTATGTGGATGTGGAAGGTAAGGGGAAATCATCATCCTATGACCCCTATAATGCATTCATAAATTACACATATGTGTGCTTATTTGTGTTTGCTTTTGTACTTGTGTGTGTGTGTGTAAGGGGGGGGGGGTGTGTATAATGCTGAATCTAATAACTAATTAATGGGCAGAAAACAGAAATTCAGATTAATAAATGGATGAAATATTATAAACATTGACAGAGACCCATAGAGCTTTACAATCTAATACATACAATCACGCAGACACATGAATCACAATCACATCTATATTATCAAATGTTGTGATTCAGATGCACAATTCAATATGCCCCATGCAACATGGCTAAGCACACGTGTGTTATTGTTAGCTTCACCAACCAAACATCATCATCATCATCGCTGTTATGTAGAACTTCGATTGCACGACGTCACTCCCATCACAGCCCGCTGGTGAACAGGTTCTAGTTCGTTCTACAACCCTCTTCTTCGTGTGCCTACGTTCGCTATGAAGCGTCAGAGAGAGGAGCCGGGTGTAAGTTTCTGATCCGCCTGTCTTGTAGCTTGTGCTAATGTCACATTTGATTTCTTCAATGTCTCTTCTACTCCATCCAGCCAACTTGTCTCGTGTGTCGTGTCTCCTCTACTCCATCCAGCCAACTTGTCTCGTGTGTCGTGTCTCCTCTACTCCATCCAGCCAACTTGTCTCGTGTGTCGTGTCTCCTCTACTCCATCCAGCCAACTTGTCTCGTGTGTCGTGTCTCCTCTACTCCATCCAGCCAACTTGTCTCGTGTGTCGTGTCTCCTCTACTCCATCCAGCCAACTTGTCTCGTGTGTCGTGTCTCCTTTACTCCATCCAGCCAACCTTTCTCGTGTGTCGTGTCTCCTCTACTCCATCCAGCCAACTTGTCTCGTGTGTCGTGTCTCCTCTACTCCATCCAGCCAACTTGTCTCGTGTGTCGTGTCTCCTCTACTCCATCCAGCCAACTTGTCTCGTGTGTCGTGTCTCCTCTACTCCATCCAGCCAACTTGTCTCGTGTGTCGTGTCTCCTCTACTCCATCCAGCCAACTTGTCTCGTGTGTCGTGTCTCCTCTACTCCATCCAGCCAACTTGTCTCGTGTGTCGTGTCTCCTTTACTCCATCCAGCCAACCTTTCTCGTGTGTCGTGTCTCCTCTACTCCATCAAGCCAACTTGTCTCGTGTGTCGTGTCTCCTTTACTCCATCCAGCCAACCTTTCTCGTGTGTCGTGTCTCCTCTACTCCATCCAGCCAACTTGTCTCGTGTGTCGTGTCTCCTCTACTCCATCCAGCCAACTTGTCTCGTGTGTCGTGTCTCCTCTACTCCATCCAGCCAACTTGTCTCGTGTGTCGTGTCTCCTTTACTCCATCCAGCCAACTTGTCTCGTGTGTCGTGTCTCCTTTACTCCATCCAGCCAACTTGTCTCGTGTGTCGTGTCTCCTTTACTCCATCCAGCCAACTTGTCTCGTGTGTCGTGCCCCCACCTTGTATCCCGATGTTCTCACGTAGAACGCTCTAGCCGCTAGTTGGTCTTGTTCCATTCTAGATAAATATCCCAACCATTCAATTCTTTAGTGTTCTATACAGTCAGCAATTGGTGTTATCCCTACACTTGTTCTTAGTTTCTCATTTGTCCCTCTATCTCAGTGGTTCTCAACCCGTGGGGAATACCCCCCCCCCCGAGGGGAATTTTAGGGTTTCCGGGGGGGGGGGAATTAAGATTATTTCAAGATCACATTAATACAAGAACCAGTTACTTGATATTGTTTTCCCCTCTAAATTTTACGGTTCTGTACTTCTCGGCCTAATGAAATTCGTTTTATAACGTAAGTAGAATCGCAAATCACGTTTTATGTAGATGTCTAGACTTGTTCTAGTATGTGTTATTAAATTTAGCTTACATTTTTATGTATATTGTGTAAGGGTGGGGGGGGGGGGGAATTTATTGGGAGGAAATTCGAAAAAGGGGGGGGGGGGCGATGACATTCTGAACATATGGTAAAGGGGGGCATGGGCTATAAAGGGATAAAAGGTTGAGAACCACTGCTCTATCTCTTTTTGTTTTTCCAGCTGCGTTTTTTATGCATCTGAGCTCACTTGGTGTGATTTTAGGCCTGTATGTTTCAAGGACTGACCATATTTGGCACTGGTAACACAGGGTAGGGACGAATAAAGCGTCTATCAGTATCTTGTTTGTCATTTCACAGTTCCCCTGCATTTCCATGCTCAGAGTGTCTTAAATGTCACGTCTCCATTGAGATGTTGTCTAGCCCGTGCATGTCTATGCGGTGTAAATCACAGTGGCGTTTATTGTGGTAAACATATTTCTTATGCAAACTGTTATCTTTTGGGTTATCATCCTTGCACTCCGGTTAAGCCCATAGGTGCTGAGATCCTCCCCCAGAAAATATGCATCAGCATCGGTGGCTGCTAGTACCGGTTCTGTGTTGGTTGACGAGACCCCCTAATTTCCCCGATGTGTCTCTCGTGGCTGGCCGTGCAATTATTACACCAAGTCTCTCATTCTGGACAACGTACCTCTCTAGGGGCGTTAACATTGGCACGATCCATGGCTTGGCCATCTGCAGGCCATATAGAGCAATCAGCTCGTTCATTTCCCTCAACACCCGCATGTCCCATAACGAAGGTGAAGGTGACTCTACAGACAACATATCTCCGCAGCGATTCAGTCCACTGTCTACATACAGAACCCACCTCAACCTTTCGGATCATGCTCATTGGCTCACTTAGTACACACACGTTGGTATAATGCTGTGACTCCAGCCATATGAAAGCTCGTGTTACTACCATCACTTCCATAGTCATGCTGCTCGTGGTCATAGAGTGAGCATCTATGACTTCTTGAACTGTTCGGCACGCTGGACGTGTCTTGAATCCCGGCACTGCTTTATTCCAGTATAACAGATCCGTCTGTGTAGATGAGCACATCGGAATCATGTGAATGTTCACTGATGAGCGTGTTGACATCTGCATTGACAGCAACAGGATACTGCTCTCTGCACTCCTGGTAAGCGTGATATTGAAGGAGAAGGTGCAGCTAAGCGCTGGAGATACAGGCACCAAATTCTTGCTGTGGTCGATATAGGTAAAACTGCAGACCTGTAATATTTGGCTGGCATGTTTAATATTTTGGGATGTGTGCGTTCATGAGTTTGTGTTTGCTTTCTGGGCAACCAATCACACAATATCACGAATATAATCACTGAGACATCCTCAAACACAGAAATACATTTCTTCATTAGGTATGCCATTGCCAAGACGTTGACGTCATCTTATCTTGCCCCTTTACTTTTTCCAATACCCACCAATTCTTCTCAACTGACCATGTCGGTGGACGAACATCCTGGCACGCTGGTCTCACTTAGTTGTTCCATGGACGTCTTCTTTGTCTCTGGCCCCGAATGCTACCCTCTAGTGTGATGTTTTGCATGGGTAGTTAGAGTCTGTCACCCGGGATGGAATCTGTCTATAGGCAGTCACCCTGACACAAATGTATGCCCAAGTCGGAGACACTGAACCTTCTCAACACACTGAGGTCCATGACTTTGTGTGACGAACTTCCCTACACAGTGGATCACAGAAGAAGTTTGATGTTCGATTGTTCACTTCGCCAAATGTCTTTAATAACATGGTTATTTGCTCTCGTTTCTTTACAATTTATTCGTTGCCTCCTGCAGTAAATCCACATCTCAGAAGTTCCCACGTTCTTTGAAACTCTCTCGTTTACAGTTGACATACACATGCACTCAGTCAGTGAGTCAGTCAGTGAGTCACTCAGTCAGTGAGTCAGTCAGTGAATCACTCAGTCAGTGAGTCAGTCAGTGAATCACTCAGTTAGTGAGTCAGTCAGTGAATCACTCAGTCAGTGAGTCAGTCAGTGAAACACTCAGTCAGTGAATCAGTCAGTGAATCAGACAGTGAGTCAGTCAGTGAATCGGTCCCCACTGAACTCACTGCTACATACTTACTGGCGATGGTGATGATGATGTTGACGTTTACAGTTCACATAAACTTGCACTCAGTCAGTGAGTCAGTCAGTGAATCACTCAGTCAGTGAGTCAGTCAGTGAATCACTCAGTCAGTGAGTTAGTCAGTGAATCACTCAGTCAGTGAGTCAGTCAGTGAATCGGTCATCCCATGCTATCAGTCAGTGAGTCAGTCAGTGCATCGGTCATCCCATGCTATCAGTCAATGAGTCAGTCAGTGAATCAGTCCCCCATGCACTCACGGCCACGTACTTACTGGCGATGGTGATGATGATGTTGAAGTTGTCCACCGTGTTGATGCCGTCGGTGACTGACACTGTCATGACGATGTGGTCCACGGTAGCTGTCCGGAGGTCAGTGGTGGTCTTGATGATTCCATCGGCTGCAGATCATAAACCACCATATGGTTACAATTGTTACTTGTTACTACATAGTTCAAGACTTGCTGATTCCAATGGCTGGCGATCATAAACCACCATATGGTTACAATTGTTACTTGTTACTACATTATAAACAGTTAATCCAGTCCAAGCATTCATGGGTCTATCGGCTGGCGATCATAAACCACAATATGGTTACAATTGTTACTTGTTACTACATTATAAACAGTTAATCCAGTCCAAGCATTCATGGGTCTATCGGCTGGCGATCATAAACCACAATATGGTTACAATTGTTACTTGTTACTACATTATAAACAGTTAATCCAGTCCAAGCATTCATGGGTCTATCGGCTGGCGATCATAAACCACCATATGGTTACAATTGTTACTCGTTACTACATAGTCCAAGACTTGGTGAATCCATCGGCTGGCGATCATAAACCACCATATGGTTACAATTTTTACCTGTTAGTAGCATGATAAATAGCTCATCCAGTCCAAGACTTGGTGATTCCATTAGTTGGGTATCATGAACCAATACAAGGTAACAATGTTATAATAAACACTACACTGTTATATGGATGTGAGACATGGACAATCAGCAGACACGCTGAGAAACATCTAATGGCAGTGAACATCTGACTTCTGAGGAAAATGTAAATAATACCATGGGCGAAGAGTAAAACCAATGAGCAAGTACTACAAGAAACAAATCAAACCATAAATTGATTTGTGAAAGTAACTTAGACAGTATTTTGTGGGCATGTTGTGAGGAGAAATACATTGGAAAAAAATTGACAACTGGCAACAGTTTAATTTAAAAACGAGATTAGGAAAGACAAAAGTTAACTACGTGGAGGGCGGGGCCACATGGCACATGTAAGAATACAGGGCTAATTCAAGACTGGCGATACACATGATATGGTCAGCCAAGACAGCGCACGCTTATCTGCATGACATATGATGACTATGATGTATGTGAATTCATTAGCGACCACCTGGCTACAATGTTTGCTAGCGTGAGAAACTGTTAACTCAAGCCAAGTATTTTATCTTCTACAACGGAGAGCTGTCATATAACTAGGAATAGCGACAAAATAAAAACTCACATGGGAAAAATATCAAGGGAAAGAACCAAAAGACACAAGAATACTTCGGTGAAAAAACTGAAACTTTATCACAATTCCAGAAACACTAACACAATACAAGAAACACTGTCTCAACCACAGACACATTATCACAATCCCTGGAACACAATCACAATCCCAGAAACACTATCTTAACCTCAGACACATTATCACAATCCCGGGAACACAATCACGATCCCAGAAACATTATCTTAACCCCAGACACATATTCACAATAATCGGAACACGATCACAACACCAAAGAGTCTATGACAACCCCAGAAACACAATCACAATACCAGAAACTCTATGACAACCCCAGAAACACAATCACAATACCAGAAACACCATGACAACCCCAGAAACACAATCACAATACCAGAAACTCCATGACAACCCCAGAAACACAATCACAATACAAGAAACTCCATGACAACCCCAGAAACACAATCACAATACCAGAAACTCCATGACAACCCCAGAAACACAATCACAATACCAGAAACTCTATGACAACCCCAGAAACACCATCACAATACCAGAAACTCTATGACAACCGCAGAAACACAATCACAATACCAGAAACTCTATGACAACCCCAGAAACACAATCACAATACCAGAAACTCTATGACAACCCCAGAAACACAATCACAATACCAGAAACTCTATGACAACCCCAGAAACACAATCACAATACCAAAAAGTCTATGACAACCCCAGAAACACAATCACAATACCAGAAACTCTATGACAACCCCAGAAACACAATCACAATACCAGAAACTCTATGACAACTCCAGAAACACAATCACAATACCAGAAACACTATGACAACTCCAGAAACACAATCACAATACCAGACACACTATCACAACCCCAGAAACACAATCACAAACTAGACACACTATCAGAACCCCAGAAACATAATCACAGACCCCTCAGAAACACAATTATAACAACAGAACACACTCACAATACAAGAAACACAACGAGACTCCAGTAACACTATTGCAATACAGAAAACACAATAACAATCTCACAAACATAATTACAATCCCAGAAACACAATCACAATTCCAGAAAAAACTATCATAACGCCATACTCACGATTACAACTCCAGAAACACTATGACAATCCCCGAAATACTATCACAATCCCAGACATTCTATCACAATCATATAACCACTATCACAACCCAAGAAACACTATCACACCACAAGAAATAATATCATAATCCAAGAAATACTATCGCAATTCCAGAAACACAATCACAACCCCTGAAATACTATCACAATCATATAAACACTATCAAAATCCGAGAAACACAATCAAAATCCCAGAAAGACAATCACAATCCCAGAAATATTATCACAATCTTATAAACACTATCACAACCCCATAAACACTATCACAATCTAAGAAACACAATCACAATCCGAGAAACACAATGACAATCCCAGAATAAAAACAAGGTCCTTAATATTCGACAATCTGTATTCTTCTAAGTGCACCATAAAGATACCTACTATAATGACATCCACACGACTTCCCATAGCCACTCCGTCTATGTGGCTGTCAGATTTTATTTAAAGAAAATTGAACGTAATATTAGATGTACATAGTAGTAGTAGTTTCTCAAGCGTGGATGTCGGTAAGCCTAACTTAGACGGTATGTACATGGCCTATGATTCCTCACTGATACTAGACAAAAAGCAGAATTATACCACTCCATCGTGAACCAAACATCCTAAACCGACGTCGACAAGATGGCACCAACCTATTGAAAAGAAACATGAAATAACAATAGCTTTACACCTATTTAAAATAAGCGTTGGTTCATGCGGGCCCTATGTAATCGAGGTAGGAATATTTGCTCCCACACCACATTAAAGGAAGAACTAAACACTCTTTACCAGACACTGAAATCTAATGGATATCAAACCGGTTTCATCAAGCGTCACTGCCAGCCACCCAAACCACCCACACAGAATCAACGGTCCCCAAACTTCAAGTGTTGGTTCAGCTGACCTTTCGAGGAGACGATGTAATGAAATGAATACACGATCAACTTCAAACAGCAGAAAGCCAAACATCTTTGTCGCTGAACCAATAATCAGATATAAAACCACTTCGATACCTACTCCATCTTTCACAGAAACAGTGTCTCCGTACGCCAATTTAAACTGCATTGATCAGTTCCGGTATTAGTGCCAAGCAACTTACACAGGTAGAACCAAAAGACACTTAGCAAATTGAATAACTGAACATACACCAGAGTGGGTTGACAAGAGAGTTAATCATTCTTAAAGAATCCCTGTGCACTCGACAGGTCATAAACCACAAATTAGGCCATCACGGACATTTGTTGAGCAGCAACCACACAGTCAATGAGAAACCCGCATTGTGTATATTGCATTCTACGAACAATAATATATTGCTCAAATATATTGAAACATTATATATTAGTCGATTCATGCCGTTACTATGTAAACAGAAGGACTTCCTGCTAAGTGTTAGACTACCTAGTTTAGTTTAGTTTAGTTTAGTTTAGTTTAGTTTAGTTTAGTTTAGTTTAGTTTAGTTTAGTCGACGGATCAACATCACAGCACACGGGTGTAACCCATAAGTGCTCCGTTTTACTCCTAACTCAAGACTGAGTCCGGAGTATCTCAGCTTAGTGCACCCGTAGCACCGGCGAGGATCCTGAAATACTTTGGGTAGATTTTTAACTCGAAAATGTGTCCAAGCAGCGCCGTTAGGCTACTCTTTTTCGAATTCCAACTGCCAAGGGATTTTTTTACGTCCGCAACAATATGCACGGGCATCCGATCTCACTACCCAGAGACCACGGGAAATTTTGCGACTAGAAGTCCTTGTGAAAAAACCCCGGCCCTCATCGGGGCTTGAACCGGGACCTCAAGCACTCGAGGCGGACACGATACCTCGAGATCACTCATAGACTTCCGTTGTTACAAGTGCTATACATTCGCGCAAGGTCAGCGACGATGTACATCATATTTCAGCAAAAGTATCATCCATTTTTCACATAACAAGATATATACATCTGTCTACAGTTTGTACCTGACCAGTTGCAGCGAAATATGGTAAGCAATAAATAGTGCAATATTTCATTTAAGGCGCGTGAGTTTACATTCATTAAGGTATTACATTGTATAGAAAAGACCTGTTGCCCCACTGACCAAGAAGACCTTACAGCTAATGACTAAGGGTAAGACCTATCACCCACTGTGTTAGGGGAAGGCCGCTATTCTAATATCCTGGCGTATGACCTATTACGTAATTAACATACGGAAGACAATTACCCAATGTCATGGAGACAACATACTCTTCGGTGCCGTGGATGCAGATTTATAAACCTCCTGTAACTACACACCATCTCTATTCCGACATAAAGCCCTGTGCATAATCTCCTGTCAGGTTCAACATCTTGTCACACACCACAGGATGTGTTGCTATTACACGAACACGCTGACATATACAAAAACCTATCATATCTGTCTATCTCCTTGTCTACAATTGTTTGTTTTTGTTTATCCCAAGAATGCATTGATTTCTACTTTTAATAGTTCAATATTATTCCCATAGAATGAATGAGTGCAGCCTAACTTCAGTGGCCGTCAATACCCAGGGAGAGACTGCGTGTAACTTATTGAAGAGCTTACCGTAGCCAATGGTGAAATAGTTGACTGGTGGTTTGGTTGTAATTGAGTAGGTCAGTGGGTCGTTCTCATCGTCTGTAGCCGTGATGTTGTAGATGTAGGTGTTGGCAGGTATGGGCAACTGGGCGTCCAGGGTCTTAGAATCTGTGGCAGGGATAAAGGAGAATCTGTGTTAACTCAATCTTGTATCAGGAACAGATGCAACCGTTGCGTGAATGGTTCGTCAGTTCCAGCCCTCTGATGTGTCTCCACCTTGTCGCTGTAGAATTGCTGGAGTGTCGCAATTACTCCAAGAGCTAAGCCGACGGCAGAGCAGCTCCTGGTGAAGCCTTCCGTGTCGGACAGGTCGAGGGGTAGGGACCTGACGAAGAGAGGCACAAACCTGCTGCCTTGTAGGTAGACTGGGGACTGTCAAAGGCCAGGGACAAGACGAAGAGAGACACAAACCTGTTGCCTTGTAGGTAGACTGGGGACTGTCAAAGGCCAGGGACAAGACGAAGAGAGACACAAACCTGTTGCCTTGTAGGTAGACTGGGGACTGTCAAAGGCCAGGGACAAGACGAAGAGAGACACAAACCTGTTGCCTTGTAGGTAGACTGGGGACTGTCAAAGGCCAGGGACAAGACGAAGAGAGACACAAACCTGTTGCCTTGTAGGTAGACTGGGGACTGTCAAAGGCCAGGGACAAGACGAAGAGAGACACAAACCTGCTGCCTTGTAGGTAGACTGGGGACTGTCAAAGGCCAGGGACAAGACGAAGAGAGACACAAACCTGTTGCCTTGTAGGTAGACTGGGGACTGTCAAAGGCCAGGGACAAGACGAAGAGAGACACAAACCTGTTGCCTTGTAGGTAGACTGGGGACTGTCAAAGGCCAGGGACAAGACGAAGAGAGACACAAACCTGCTGCCTTGTAGGTAGACTGGGGACAGTCAAAGGCCAGGGACAAGACGAAGAGAGACACAAACCTGTTGCCTTGTAGGTAGACTGGGGACAGTCAAAGGCCAGGGACAAGACGAAGAGAGACACAAACCTGTTGCCTTGTAGGTAGACTGGGGACTGTCAAAGGCCAGGGACAAGACGAAGAGAGACACAAACCTGCTGCCTTGTAGGTAGACTGGGGACAGTCAAAGGCCAGGGACAAGACGAAGAGAGACACAAACCTGTTGCCTTGTAGGTAGACTGGGGACAGTCAAAGGCCAGGGACAAGACGAAGAGAGACACAAACCTGTTGCCTTGTAGGTAGACTGGGGACTGTCAAAGGCCAGGGACAAGACGAAGAGAGGCACAAACCTGCTGCCTTGTAGGTAGACTGGGGACTGTCAAAGGCCAGGGACAAGACGAAGAGAGACACAAACCTGTTGCCTTGTAGGTAGACTGGGGACTGTCAAAGGCCAGGGACAAGACGAAGAGAGACACAAACCTGCTGCCTTGTAGGTAGACTGGGGACAGTCAAAGGCCAGGGACAAGACGAAGAGAGACACAAACCTGCTGCCTTGTAGGTAGACTGGGGACAGTCAAAGGCCAGGGACAAGACGAAGAGAGACACAAACCTGTTGCCTTGTAGGTAGACTGGGGACTGTCAAAGGCCAGGGACAAGACGAAGAGAGACACAAACCTGCTGCCTTGTAGGTAGACTGGGGACAGTCAAAGGCCAGGGACAAGACGAAGAGAGACACAAACCTGTTGCCTTGTAGGTAGACTGGGGACTGTCAAAGGCCAGGGACAAGACGAAGAGAGACACAAACCTGTTGCCTTGTAGGTAGACTGGGGACAGTCAAAGGCCAGGGACAAGACGAAGAGAGACACAAACCTGTTGCCTTGTAGGTAGACTGGGGACAGTCAAAGGCCAGGGACAAGACGAAGAGAGACACAAACCTGTTGCCTTGTAGGTAGACTGGGGACTGTCAAAGGCCAGGGACAAGACGAAGAGAGACACAAACCTGTTGCCTTGTAAGTAGACTTGGGACGGTCAAAGACTACGGAAAGCAAAGCAAAACAAATGCTCGTCGAAGTCGGATGTACTGAGCGAGAGGCTTGACGAAACAGTTCAGCGAAATCCACTAAAAGATGATCGGGAGCTTCACCCCAAAACGCCAGACAGGTAACGTTGTCTTGATTGATGACTGGACACGATTATCTACTGTGTCCTGCAGACAATGTACGTTCACGTGGACCACTCTTTTGACATAATGGTCATTCATTATTTGCTTCAGAAACTGTCATGATATGAATAATGGTGTCGATGGTAATGATGTTGATGGCAAAGATCTTGATGGTAATACTGTTCATGGTGATAATATTGATGGTAATAATGTTGATGCTAATTTTACTGATTGTAATGATACGGATTAGTTGCCTATCCTGATGAATACTGAGTTGTAATTTTGATTTCTGGTCCATTGGTGTTCATTTCGTGCTTGGGGAACGTTTGAGCCATCGATGCAACATGAGAAAAACGCTTCTAGGTCTTGGTAGGCAAGCATAGAAACACGAGAAAGATTTAGAGATTAGATGACATAACTCAAATATTTCACTAGGAGGAAATCAATTTTCTGTACTAAATAGACAACAATAAACACACTGTGTGAAAATGAAATCTCCTAGATATAAATTGCGCTACAATAGTAATGTTAACAAAACATATAAACTACAATAAATCAATAATCAATAGACAATGGACACATTATCATATGGCTGTCTTGGAATCCGTTTGGGTACTGATGTTTAAATGTAATCTGAAACCCGCATGTCGATCCAACTAAAGTGGCTATCAAAGGGTGTCTTGGGGAGTTAATGCGGCCAGCCTAATGCTAACCATACTTATATGGTCACCGCGTGACGGTCGGTCTATGAAAATATGGGTCTAGCACATTGTGTATCATAGGCCCTTAGGTGTGTGAAGAGTCCGTTGTCTTGTGTACGCTAAGTCTGGACAATGACGCCCATGAACATTTGTCTACGTTAAGTCTGGACACGCCCATAAACGGTGTTGGAGGAATGACCTTGTACAAGCTTGCCCTACACGTTGTCCATAAAGTGTTATATGTCCTTACACACAACGTTGCCATCAACCCCAATACCATGTATATTTACTAGACAATTTTAAGTTCAGTAGTTTGCCATTGCTGTCTGAACGAGGCAGTCAAGGTTGAAGTCAAACTGGCCGATGTAGGCAACGATCCCACAACCTACGCCGTCAACGCACAGGAAGTTTAATGGCAAGTGCTGGCATTGCTAATATGATGTGTTTATTCAAGAGAATATCATATATCGGAGAATGAGTGTGTTACAGGTTTGCTGAGACAAATGTACTCACCATCCGGATATTTAGGGTTTGTTATCCTAGGTGCCTGGTTCTGTTGCACGTCAATCTCTATAACTGTTTCATTGATTTCTGTGTTTGTAGTATCCCTGCAGGTGATGGTCAGAAAGTAGGTCGGGTTGTTTCGAAATGACAGGTGTTGTCCGTTGGCTACCCCCGTGTAGTAGACGTAGAAATCTGAAATGTAGAGAGCGAAAGATAGAGACATGTCATTCACACGAAGATATGCTGCTTCTGTTTCTTCTTGCTCTTGTTCTTCTTGTTCTTGTTCTTCTTGTTCTTGTTGTTATTGTTGTTGTTGTTGTTGTTGTTGTTGTTGTTTTCTTCTTCTTCTTCTTCTTCTTCTTCTTCTTCTTCTTCTTCTTCTTCTTCTTCTTCTTCTTCTTCTTCTTCTTCTTCTTCTTCTTCTTCTTCTTCTTCTTCTTCTTCTTCTTCTTCTTCTTCTTCTTTGATCGCGGTCTTTAAAGATACCATCCAGAGGTGATTTCGCATGAAGGACTCAACCATTGATATTTAAAGCTCTTCTTTAGCTCCATGCAACTTCAAGTTAAACGCCTACCCTATATGGCCAGTCTAACATGGGATAACTGGCTGTACAACTGACAATGTTCAGAAGTCTGTTTGCCCACTCCACACAACCACAGTGCTGAAACAGAGAGACGCGACCTGTACACGCCTGTATTCATTCTGCTGTAGCCCATATATATGTCAGATATCCCTGAACTACCGGGCCACACTAGACTACCTGCTTTCTGTTAGCGCGGATTGTTGGGCGGTTCTCACCAAACCCAATACCCTACATTGTGCTTACCGCTTCGGGCGGAGGAGTGCATTAGGGAGGGTACGAACCTTATCCTGCTGTGAGGAAATGCAACCTAAATACTAAATGTCATGGAGGACAGACCAGGCCCTAAACCTTTGTCGGTAAATGGTCTAGGATCGAAGCTACGACACGCAGACAGTTAGAGTATTGCTTTGCTGATCCGGCTGCTTCTGCAGCTTGTCTTGCTCCAGACGTATTGGTGTTACCTTTCCTCTGGAGTAAACTAGGCAGGCCGAGAGAGGGATCATGCTGCATGGACAACACATGGTCTGTAAACTCATTCCAGGCTTTGTGCTAAGGAGAGGTATAACTCTATTTGACAAACTATCGTTTATCGAGCAAGCAAGGTGCCAGCCATAGCCCCTAGTGATGCGTCGCTTAAAATCGAATTGTGACCATGAAATAGTGACCATATAGAACAAACATACACATCAGCAGTAGGCCTACATATCTATTATTGTCTAGGCTGCACGGCCACATCTAACGGAAGCTATCATACTGGGATATAGACAAGAATAGCTATATCAAAAGATTCTTTCACAAGAATGAACAACGTCACCGGAAACAGAAGTTCAGTCATACAGATCTGCTGACAGTCAAGTTGTGTGGGGCCTGCTCTTCTGTGTGACTGTCAATGATCGAGAACGAGTAGTGAAATATTGAAGACAGTGAAGCGTTGGAAATATGGGTTTTGAGGAGGATGTGGAGAATATTGTGAGGAAAAAAAAACAACAACAACACATTATGTCCCACTGACAACTGCAGGGGTTACAAGATAAATAAACACAAACATAACATAACATAGCAAATGAAGTTTGTGGGCATATCGTTATCCGAGGTGAAATAGAGAAATGTGCTTTATGTGAAGCAATATTAAACGGGTGAAAGAAAGAAGAGAAATGTGCTTTATGTGGGGCAATATTAGACAGGAGAGGTAAAATAGAGAAATGTGCTTTATGTGGGGCAATATTAGACAGGAGATGTAAAATAGAGAAATGGGTTCTATGTGGGGTAATATTAGACAGGAGAGGTAAACTAGAGAAATGTGCTTAATGTGAGGCAATATTAGACAGGAGATGTAAAATAGAGAAATGGGCTCTATGTGGGGCAATATTAGACAGGAGAGGTAAACTAGAGAAATGTGCTTAATGTGAGGCAATATTAGACAGGAGATGTAAAATAGAGAAATGGGCTATACGTGGGGCAATATTAGACAGGAGAGTTAAAATAGAGAAATGTGCATTATGTGGGGCAATATTAGACAGGAGATGTAAAATAGAGAAATGGGCTCTATGTGGGGCAATATTAGACATGAGAGGTAAACTTGAGAATGTGCTTAATGTGAGGCAATATTAGACAGGAGATGTAAAATAGAGAAATGGGCTCTATGTGGGGCAATATTAGACAGGAGAGGTAAACTAGAGAATGTGCTTAATGTGAGGCAATATTAGACAGGAGATGTAAAATAGAGAAATGGGCTCTATGTGGGGCAATATTAGACAGGAGAGGTAAACTAGAGAAATGTGCTTAATGTGAGGCAATATTAGATAGGAGATGTAAAATAGAGAAATAGGCTCTATGTGGGGCAATATTAGACAGGAGATGTAAAATAGAGAAATGTGCTTTATGTGGGGCAATATTAGACAGGAGATGTAAACTAGAGAAATGTGCTTAATGTGAGGCAATATTAGACAGGAGATGTAAAATAGAGAAATGGGCTCTATGTGGGGTAATATTAGACAGGAGAGGTAAACTAGAGAATGTGCTTAATGTGAGGCAATATTAGACAGGAGATGTAAAATAGAGAAATGGGCTCTATGTGGGGCAATATTAGACAGGAGAGGTAAACTAGAGAAATGTGCTTAATGTGAGGCAATATTAGATAGGAGATGTAAAATAGAGAAATGGGCTCTATGTGGGGCAATATTAGACAGGAGAGGTAAACTAGAGAATGTGCTTAATGTGAGGCAATATTAGACAGGAGATGTAAAATAGAGAAATGGGCTCTATGTGGGGCAATATTAGACAGGAGAGGTAAACTAGAGAAATGTGCTTAATGTGAGGCAATATTAGATAGGAGATGTAAAATAGAGAAATAGGCTCTATGTGGGGCAATATTAGACAGGAGATGTAAAATAGAGAAATGTGCTTTATGTGGGGCAATATTAGACAGGAGATGTAAACTAGAGAAATGTGCTTAATGTGAGGCAATATTAGACAGGAGATGTAAAATAGAGAAATGGGCTCTATGTGGGGTAATATTAGACAGGAGAGGTAAACTAGAGAAATGTGCTTAATGTGAGGCAATATTAGACAGAAGAGTTAAAATAGAGAAATGTGCTTTATGTGGGGTAATATTAGACAGGAGAGGTAAACTAGAGAAATGTGCTTAATGTGAGGCAATATTAGACAGGAGATGTAAAATAGAGAAATGAGCTCTATGTGGGGCAATATTAGACAGGAGAGGTAAACTAGAGAAATGTGCTTAATGTGAGGCAATATTAGACTGGAGATGTAAAATAGAGAAATGTGCTTAATGTGAGGCAATATTAGACAGGAGATGTAAAATAGAGAAATGGGTTCTATGTGGGTTAATATTAGACAGGAGAGGTAAACTAGAGAAATGTGCTTAATGTGAGGCAGTATTGGACAGGAGAAGGAAACTAGAGAAATGTGCTTTATGTGGGGTAATATTAGACACGATGGGTGAATTAGAGAAATGTGCTTTATGTGGGACATTATTAGACATGATGGGTGAAGCGTGGACAATGAGCAGACAAGCTGAAAACCATCTGATGGCTGTGGAGATGTCGTTTCTGGAAAATACAAAGAATACCATGGACACACAGAAAAACCAATGAACAAGTCCTTTAAGAAACAAATGCAATTCGTAAACTGATTGGAAACATTAGATGTAGGCAGTAACAATTTCTTGGGCGTGTTAGGAGAAGAAATGAATTAGAGAACTTGGTGACAACTGGCAAGATCGAGGGGAAGAGACCACGGGGAAGACCAAGAAGTAAATACCTGGGTGGCTTGGTCATGTCGCAAGGTCGAAGTAAAAACACAGAGCTGATGCACGGCTCTGGTGATCGAAATATGACCGCACACGATGGATGAAGGTGAGATAGAGAAATGTGCTTTATGAGGGTAATATCAGACAGGAGAGATGAAATAGAGAAATGTGCTTTATGTATGACAATAGATAGGAGAAGGGAAATAGTGAATTGTGCTTTATGTGGGTAATATTAGACAGGAGAAGGAAAAAGAGAAATGTTCTTTTTGTGTTACATTATTAGACAGGACAGGTGAAATAGAGAAATGTGCTTTATGTTGGGCAGTATCAGCCAGGAGATGTGAAATAGAGAAAATTGCTTCAAGTGGGGCAACATTAGACAGGCGAGGTGAAATAGAGAAATGTGCTTTATGTGAGGCATTATTAAATAAGAAAGGGAAAATGGAGAAATGTGGTTTATGTGGGGCAATATTAGACAGAAGAGGCAACAGAACAGAGAGGTTTCTTTATGAGACCAGCTTAGATTGGTGGGCAATAATAATAATAACATAAGTATGTAAACTACACTAATGTCATCAACATATCAGATATCAGAGAGGAGTTGGAAGTCGTGATCGCCGATGTTTGTCCCAAGCCAGGTACCCGAAGTGGAAGATGCAAGGTATGAAAATACGACGGGAGAAAGACAATTCGGGGTCAAGGCCAGTAAAGGAAGACTTGAGTGTGAAGGAGAAATAAAACTGAAACATTCGTGCTACGGGAAAACTGATCTGGGCGAGGGTTGTGTGGTTATAATTACCAGCATACTGTGTTTTCTTCCACACGGTGAATGGGCCATCCGTAGGGTAGGAGCTCTTGACATTACAGAGACAGTAGTCGCCTGTGTTCGTGCAGTCAACCTGTGATTGGGGAATAGAGATCATAGTGTTCTTCAGTGGCATGTAGCGGGGAACGGTGCAAATAACATTCGTAGTGTATCTCATGTAATTGGGGGACAATGAAAATAAAGGTAGTATATGTCATGTAGGTGGGGAACAATGAAAATAACAGCATAGTATGTGTTATATAGACGGGGAACAATGAAAGTAACATTCGTAGTCTGTGACGTGTAGGTGGGGAACAATGTAGGGCTAGTCAATAAGTAAGTCATACAGTTCTGTGGGATGGCAGGCAATGTAGTTAATGTTTTCTACAGGTGTCATTAGGTGACAGAGACATTGAACTGTATATTCCAGTTCGTCAGGTGGCGCTAGGTGTCTCATTGCGCATGCGCAGCGCATAAGCAAAATGGCGACTGTACTTAAGGAGTGTACAACCAAAGAGCAACGTGCTGTTGTGCATTTTTTTTTTTTTTTTGGTGGGCAAAAAGAAGGTGGGAAGTTCTGGAAGAGCCCCGACTTAGCCCCTTGTGATTTCCACCTTTATCGTCCATTGAAAACCCACCTTGGCGGGAGACATTTTGCGAATGACGCCGAAGTTGAATGTGAAGTGAAAACGTGGTTTAGAAAACAGAGCACGCAGTTCTTTTCTGCCAGTTTTGAATGATTGATAAAACGATGGGATAAGTGCATCAATGTTGGTGGAAATTATGTTGAGAAATAAAGGGACAATGTATGCATAAAAATAAACTGGTTTCAAGTTGTTGTTATCATATTTAGTTATTTTTCTACAGCCATTTGTGACTTACTTATTGCCTTCTTCGTAATTAACATTAGAAGTGTAAGTCATGTAGGCGGGAAACAGTGGAAGTAGCATTCGTAATCTATGTGACGTGGACAAGGAACAATGCAAGAAGTACCATTAATGATTTTATGAAGACAGCGAACAAGTAACAATTGTATTCGTCGTTCGCCCTTCCCTCATTCGGATATTTACACTCAACCAGCTAACATCAATCCCTCCAAACCTCAGCCTTCCACACAGCTCCGACCACGCCCTCCCTCATCATTCAGTTCTGTTTCTACTTCTATCCTTCGTAGGTTTTTATGCCTTCGTTTGGTTTTGTATATTTTTTTTTTTTTTGGGGGGGGGGGGGGGGGGGGGCTGTAGATTCCAGGATAAAACCTCCATTGTTTCACTATTCTCAGATGTTCTCAATGTATATCCCGTGCAATGCAGATTTCTTTTTTTTTTTTTTTTTTTTGGGGGGGGGGGGGGGGGGTTAACCTCGTGGTTCACTAGCATGCATGTCATCCTCTCCATGAGCTCCGCACTGGTTCACTAGCACGTGTGACATCATCTCCATGAGCTCCGCATTGGTGATTCTGCCATACGCTTTCAGTCCTTCTGTTTTGTGCAAGCATCGATTAATAAATATGTGTAGTTTCTTTGACATTGTTTTATTCGGTCGCCATGTTTCTGATCAATGCCATGGTACAGATAAAACGTTAATATTGAATATAATATTTAATATAATAAGTGTAGTGCCATTTGTTAGTTAGTTTATTTCTTTTACAGAGCGTTGATGTCAACCCCAGAATTGTGTGGTTTTTGTGATTTCATGGCTTTACGTTCAGTAGTTTGCATCGATTTCTAAACGACCGCCACTGACACCATTGTATAAAAATCAACGAAAGGCGGTCTGCTGTCAATTCGCTCACAGCTGTGTCAAATCTTCTTGTTGTCCCTCGTAGTCCACAAATGTCCGAGTGATAGAAAATCTCCCCTTGCCGTTTGCTTGAATTCTTATTTGAAGATGAGGATCTGTAGCCCCACCTTTGTCTACATTACTTCCTATATAGATGTGATTCCTGTCTTGAAGTTAGGTTACACGTTATTACATGTTTCATTTATTCTAATTAAATTTATCTTTCCCCTACCTAATTGGTGTGACATCCCATCTGATGTATGTATTTTATTTTGCACCCGATTTCTTGTGTGAGACATGAGGACATCAGACAAGTCCAGATCATAGAGCTGCTTTGTCAGAGAAATGCATCACATACTGTTTCTGGCAGTGCTTTTTGTTGTCTTCATCATCCAGTCTATAGTCAGTTATAGCAGTAGAGGTGACACAAGGCATCCAGTCTATAGTCACTAATAGCAGTATAGGTGACAAAAGGCGGCCAGTCTATAGTCACTAATAGCAGTAAAGGTGACACAAGGCATCCAGTCTATAGTCACTAATAGCAGTAAAGGTGACACAAGGCAGCCAGTCTATAGTCACTAATAGCAGTAAAGGTGACAAAAGGCAGCCAGTCTATAGTCACTAATAGCAGTAAAGGTGACACAAGGCAGCCAGTCTATAGTCACTAATAGCAGTAAAGGTGACAAAAGGCAGCCAGTCTATAGTCACTAATAGCAGTAAAGGTGACAAAAGGCAGCCAGTCTCACTCGTCTTCTTCTTTTTGTTTTTTTTTAAAGTCTCACTCGTATTCTTCTCTCGAATGCCTCTGTTAGTTTTCTCTCATGGAGAACTCTATATCTCATGTCTCTATCTCTTCCCTTTATTAAATTAATGATTTTCTGTATCTGTCAGGTCTTGGTCAGATATGACTGAGCTACTGTATGACAGTAGACGGTACTACCTGCTAGCACCAAATATTGGGCGGCGCTCACCAAACCCGACACCCCATACTGTGCCAAAGGCTTAGGGTGAAGAAGTGCAATTGAGCGGGTACAAGCCTTATCCAGGTGGAGGAATGTCTGTCTGTCTGTCTGTCTGTCTGTCTGTCTGTCTGTCTGTCTGTCTGTCTGTCTGTCTGTCTGTCTGTCTGTCTGTCTGTGGGAGTGGGCGTGTGCGTGTGTGTATATGTACGTACACAATGACCTACCCTTGCTATAGGTGTCTCCACAATTGTGTCCTCGTGTATGTTGTATGGCCGTGTGAATGGCTTCAAGTCCTGAAACACACAATGTTACAATATGATCATTGCAGGATGGTGACAGCTGGAGAATTGACCTGATCCTGAGTGCATTATCTCAAGTCAGGGGTCAAGGCAAGTCATATCACGGGCACCTGGTCACGACATAATGCTATCTGCTATAGAGCGCTGGCCTCATACATGACGACCAAGCGACACTGGACGGCTGATGCGGTCACTAGCATGCCTGCCACCAGTACCTCCCCAATCACAACCGCTCTGTTTTTAATTTTAGACTAGTTAGACATTTCATAAACTTTCAATAAAATACCTCCTCCAAGGTCTCAATATTTTCGTTCCCTCATTCCCTTGTTCGTTCATATGTTCGTCTCTGTCTCTGTCTGTCTGTCTGTCTGTCTGTCTGTCTGTCTGTCTGTCCTCTCTCTCTCTCTCTCTCTCTCTCTCTCTCTCTGTTTGTCTTTGTCTCTCACTCTCTGTTAGTCTCTATCACTCTCTCTGTCTCTCTCTCAGTTTGTCTCTGTCTCTCTCTGCGTTTGTCTGCAATGTGGGAGACGTGTGTGTGTGTGTGTGTGTGTGTGTGTGTATGTGTGTGTGTGTGTGTGTGTGTGTGTGTGTGTGTGGGTAGATGTCAGTTGGTGGGGATGTGAGTGTATGGTCTAGGGATGTGTGAGTGGATGTGCGATGTGTGGGTTGGTGGGGGATGTGTGTGCGTGGGTGGGGAATATGTGGTCGATGGATGTGTGGTTGGGGAATGGGTGGTTGGAGGTGTGGGTGGGGAGAGGATGTGTGGGTGGGGGATGGGTGTGTGGGTTAGGATGTGTATGTGGGTGGGCGTGGGATGTGTGGGTAGGTGGGGGATGTTTGTGTGGGTGGCGAGTGTTTTTGGGTTGGGGGAAAAAGTGAGGGCAGTGCGTGTGAGTGGGGGGTGTGCGGTAGGTGGATTGGTCGGTTGGTGGGGTATGTATATGTCCCTTGTGTGTGTGTGTGTGTGTGTGTGTGTGTGTGTGTGTGTGTGTGTGTGGTAGTCATGGGTGTGGGTGTGGGTGGGGTGATGTGTGGGTAGGTGGGAGATGGGTCTCATAACATGACAATTTGCCTTGTTTATGTTACAACACTCATTTCACAATGTATTTATTTTTCCTTTGTGAATGTATAATGCTCTTGATGAACGAAAGATGAGTGATTGGAAGGGCCGAATATAAGACGGGCCTGCGTGCCCAATTTGTGACCCTTTTAAAATAAAGTTTATTTGATTTGATTTGATTTTGATTTGTCTCTCTCTGTCTCTGTCTCTCTCTCTGTTAGTCTCTGTCTCTGTCTCTCTGTCTCTCTCTGTTTGGCTCTGTCTCTCTTTGTGTGTGTCTCTGTCTTTCTCTCTATGTGTTTCTGTCTCTCTCTGTTTGTCTCTCTCTCTCTCTGCGTGTCTCTATCTGTTTATCTCTGTACCTATGTTTATCTCCCTCTGTTTATCTCTCTCTGTTTATCTCTGTCTCTCTGTTTATCTCTCTCTGTTTATCTGTCTATGTTTATCTCTGTCTCTCAATATCTGTTTGTGTCTCTGTATGTCTCTCTCTGTTTGTCTCTCTCTGTTTGTCTCTCTCTGTTTATCTCTCTCTATTTATCTCACTCTGTGTATATCTAACTGTAAATCTCTATCTTTGTTTGTCTTTCTTTGTGTTTATCTCTGTCTATTTATCTCTCTCTCTCTGTTTATCTCTGTCTATCTCTGTGTCTCTCTGTTTATCTATGTCTCTCTGTTTATTTCTGTCTCTCTCCGTTTATCTCTCACTCTGTTTATCTGATTGTCTGTTTATCTCTCTCTGTTTATCTCTCTCTATTTATCTCTTTCTCTCTCTCTCTCTCTGTTTATCTCTCTTTCTCTCTCTGATTAACCTTGTCTTTCTGTTTATCCTTGTCTCTGTTTATCTGTCTCTATGTTTATCTCTGTCTCTCGCTCTCTGTTTGTGTCTCTGTCTGTCTGTCTGTCTGTCTGTCTGTCTGTCTTTGTCTCTGCCTGCCTGCCTGTCTGTCTGTCTGTCTGTCTGTCTGTCTGTCTGTCTGTCTGTCTGTCTGTCTCCGGCTCACGGAGAAAATGTTCGGTATATTTTGTGTACATGTATGAATGTTTGTATTTAGGTATGGATGTATGTGTTTATACATTTATGAGCGTCTGTGTGTATGTGTATTTGTGTGTGTGCGTGTAGTGTGGTGTTTGCCTCATTACAGTTTATAATGCATTGTGACAATGTTTGTGTTCTGTGTGATACGCACAACAGATAATCGATGTACGACAGATGAGTGACTGGAATTGCCGAATTATCCATGGGCCAGCGTGCCCAATTTGCGACCCTTTGAACATAAAGGTGCTTCGGTCCTTCGTTCTCTCTCTCGCCCCCCCCCCCTCTCTCTCTCTCTCCCTCTCTCTCTCTCTCTCTCTCTCTCTCTCTCTCTCCTAGTCTCTTCCCATCTTCCCAGCTACCGGATAATTCTTAACTTGTCTGCTAAATGTCCATGATGTGCTTCAATACATCTCTTAAGAGCTCCTTGCCTCACATAGATTGACAGAGACACATTGACACATTACAGATACCATTCTAAATCTGGCGAAAGCTCAAGATCTGGTGAAAGCTCTACATCTAGTAAAAGCTCTACATCTAGTAACAGCTCTACATCTGGTGAAAGCTCTACATCTAGTGACAGCTCTACATCTAGTGAAAGGTCTACATCTGGTGAAAGCTCTAGATATGGTGAAAGCTCTACATCTAATGAAAGCTCTACATCTGGTGAAAGCTCTACATCTGGTGAAAGTTCTACATCTAGTAAAAGCTCTACATCTGGTGAAAGCTCTACATCTTGTGAAAGCTCTACATCTGGTGAAAGCTCTACATCTAGTACAAGCTCTACACCTGGTGAAAGCTCTACATCTGATAAAAGCTCTACATCTGGTGAAAGCTCTACATTTGTCATTGCTATTCTACATCTAGTGAAAGCTCTATATCTGGTGAAAGCTTTACATCTGTCATTGCTATTCTACATCTAGTGAAAGCTCTACATCTGGTGAAAGCTCTACGTCTGTCATTGCTATTCTACATCGGTTGAAAGCTCTACACCTGGTGAAAGCTCTACATCTGGTGAAAGCTCTACATATAGTAAAAGCTCTACATCTAGTGAAAGCTCAACGTCTGGTGAAAGCTTACATATAGTAAAAGCTCTACATATAGTGAAAGCTCTACATATAGTGAAAGCTCCACAACTGGTGAAAGCTCTACATATAATAAAAGCTCTACATCTAGTGAAAGCTCCACATCTGGTGAAAGCTCTACATATAATAAAAGCTCTACATCTAGTGAAAGCTCCACATCTGCCATTGTTATTCTACATCTAGTGAAAGCTCTACATAAAGTGAAAACTCTACATCTTATGAAAGATCTACATCAAGTGAAAACTCTACATCTAGTGAAAGCTCTACAACTAGTGAAAGCCCTTCATCTGCCATTGTTATTCTACATCTAGTGAAAGCTCTACATGAAGTGAAAGCTCTACATCTTACGAAAGCTCTACATAAAGTGAAATCTCTACATTTTATGAAAGCTCTACTTCAAGTAAAAACTCTACAGCTAGTGAAATCTCTACATCAAGTGAAAGCTCTACATCTGTCATTACTATTCTATATCTAGTGAAAGCTCTACATCTAGTGAAAGCTCTACATGTAGTGAAAGCTCTACGTGTGTCATTAATATTCTACATCTAGTGAAAGCTCTACATCTAGTGAAAGCTCTACATCTAGTGAAAGCTCTACATATGTCATTGCTATTCTACATCTAGTAAAATCTCTACATCTTGTGAAATCTCTACATCTGTCATTGCTATTCTACATCTAGTTAAAGCTCTACATCTGGTGAAAGCTCTACATCTAGTGAAAGCTATAAATCTAGTGAAAGCTCTACATCTGGTGAAAGCTCTACATATAGTAACAGCTCTACATATAGTGAAAGCTCTACATATAGTAAAAGCTCTACATCTAGTGAAAGCTCTACATCTGGTGAAAGCTCTACATATAGTAAAAGCTCTACATCAAGTGAAAGCTCTACATCTAGTGAAAGCTCTACAACTAGTGAAAGCCCTACATCTGCCATTGTTATTCTACATCTAGTGAAAGCTCTACATAAAGTGAAAGCTCTACGTCTTATGAAAGCTCTAAATCAAGTGAAAACTGTACATCTAGTGAAAGCTCTACATCTAGTAAAAGCTCTACATCTGTCATTGCTATTCTACATCTAGTGAAAGCTCTACATCTTACGAAAGCTCTACATCAAGTGAAAACTCTACATCTAGTGAACGCTTTACATCAAGTGAATGCTCTACATCTAGTGAAAGCTCTACAACTAGTGAAAGCTCCACACCTGCCATTGTTATTCTACATCTAGTGACAGCTCTACATAAAGTGAAATCTCTACATTTTATTAAAGCTCTACATCAAGTAACAACTCTACATCTAGAGAAAGCTCTACATCAATTGAAAGCTCTATATCTGTCATTGCTATTCTACATCTAGTGAAAGCTCTACATCTAGTGAAAGCTCTACATCTAGTGGAAGCTCAACATCTAGTGAAAGGTCTACATCTGTCATTGCTATTCTACATCTAGTGAAAGCTCTACATCAAGTGAAAACTTTACATCTTGTGAAAGCTCTACATCTGTCATTGCTATTCTACATCTAGTGAAAGCTCTACATCTAGTGAAAACTCTACATCTGTCATGCTATTCTACATCTAGTTAAAGCTCTACATCTAGTGAAATATCTACATATTTCATTGCAATTCTACATCTAGTGAAAGCTCTAAATCTAGTGAAAGCTCTACATCTGTCAATGCTATTCTACATCTAGTGAAAGGTCTACGTCAAGTCAAAGCTCTACATTTTATGAAATCTCTACATCAAGTGAAAGCACTACATCTAGTGAAAGCTCTACATGTAGTTAAAGGTCTACATCTTTGAATGCTATTCTACATCTAGTGAAAGCTCTACATCTAGTGAAAGCTCTACATCTGTCATTGCTATTCTACATCTAGTGAAAGCTATACATCTAGTGAAAGCTCTACATCTGTCAATGCTATTCTACATCTAGTGAAAGCTGTACAGCTTATGAAAGCTTTTCATCAAGTGAAAGCTCTACATCAAGTGAAAGCTCTACATCTAGTGAAAGCTCTACATCTTGTGAAATCTCTACATCTGTCATTGCTATTCTACATCTAGTGAAAGCTCTACATCTTGTAAAAAACTATACATCTGTCATTGCTATTCTACATCTAGTAAAAGCTCTACATCTAGTGAAAGCTCTACATCTAGTGAAAGCTCTACATCTAGTGAAATCTCTACATATAGTGAAATCTCTACATCTAGTGAAAGCTCTACATCTGGTGAAAGTTCTACATCTGTCTTCGCTAATGTTATTCTATATTTTGTGGCAGCTCTACAACTAGTGAAAGCTCTACATCTGTCAATGCTATTCTACATCTAGTGAAAGCTCTACATCTGTCATTTCTATTCTACATCTAGTCAAAGCTATACATCTAGTGAAAGATCTACATCTGTCAATGCTATTCTACATCTAGTGAAAGCTCTTCAGCTTATGAAAGCTCTTCATCAAGTGAAAGCTCTACATCTGTCATTACTATTCTACATCTAGTGAAAGCTCTACATCTAGTGAAATCTCTACATCTAGTGAAAGCTCTACATCTGTCATTGCTATTCTACATCTAGTGAAAGCCCTACATCAAGTGAAAGCTCTACATCTTACGAAAGCTCTACATCAAGTGAAACCTCTACATCAAGTGAAAGCTCTACATCAAGTGAATGCTCTAAATCTAGTGAAAGCTCTACAACTAGTGAAAGCTCTACAACTAGTGAAAGCTCCACATCTGCCATTGGTATTCTACATCTAGTGAAAGCTCTACATAAAGTGAAATCTCTACATTTTATGAAAGCTCTACTTCAAATAAAAACTCTACAGCTAGTGAAATCTCTACATCAAGTGAAAGATCTACATCTGCCATTACTATTCTATATCTAGTGAAAGCTGTACATCTAGTGAAAGCTCTACATCTAGTGAAAGCTCTACATGTGTCATTGCTATTCTACATCTAGTGAAAGCTTTACATCTAATGAAAGTTCTACATCTAGTGACAGCTCTACATCAAGTGAAAACTTTACATCTTGTGAAAGCTCTACATCAAGTGAATGCGTATACATCTAGTGAAAGCTCTACAACTAGTGAAAGCTCTACATCTGTCATTGCTATTCTACATCTAGTGAAAGCTCTACATCTAATAAAAGCTCTACATCTGGTGAAAGCTCTACATCTGTCATTGCTATTCTACATCTAGTGAAAGTTCTACATCTGGTGAAATATCTACGTCTGTCATTGCTATTCTACATCGGTTGAAAGCTCTACACCTGGTGAAAGCTCTACATCTAGTGAAAGCTATAAATCTAGTGAAAGCTCTACATCTGGTGAAAGCTCTACATCTGTCAATGCTATTCTACATCTAGTGAAAGCTGTACAGCTTATGAAAGCTCTTCATCAAGTGAAAGCTCTACATCAAGTGAAAGCTCTACATCTAGTGAAAGCTCTACATCTTGTGAAATCTCTACATCTGTCATTGTTATTCTACATCTAGTGAAAGCTCTACATCTTGTAAAAAACTATACATCTGTCATTGCTATTCTACATCTAGTAAAAGCTATACATCTAGTGAAAGCTCTACATCTAGTGAAAGCTCTACATCTAGTGAAATCTCTACATCTAGTGAAATCTCTACATCTAGTGAAAGCTCTACATCTGGTGAAAGTTCTACATCTGTCTTCGCTAATGTTATTCTATATTTTGTGGCAGCTCTACAACTAGTGAAAGCTCTACATCTGTCAATGCTATTCTACATCTAGTGAAAGCTCTACATCTGTCATTTCTATTCTACATCTAGTCAAAGCTATACATCTAGTGAAAGATCTACATCTGTCAATGCTCTTCTACATCTAGTGAAAGCTCTTCAGCTTATGAAAGCTCTTCATCAAGTGAAAGCTCTACATCTGTCATTACTATTCTACATCTAGTGAAAGCTCTACATATAGTGAAAGCTCTACATCTAGTGAAAGCTCTACATCTGTCATTGCTATTCTACATCTAGTGAAAGCTCTACATCAAGTGAAAGCTCTGCATCTTACGAAAGCTCTACATTAAATGAAACCTCTACATCAAGTGAAAGCTCTACATCAAGTGAATGCTCTAAATCTAGTGAAATATCTACAACTAGTGAAAGCTCCACATCTGCCATTGGTATTCTACATCTAGTGAAAGCTCTACATAAAGTGAAAGATCTACATCTGTCATTGCTATTCTACATCTAGTGAAAGCTCTACATGTAGTGAAAGCTCTACGTGTGTCATTAATATTCTACATCTAGTGAAAGCTCTACATCTAGTGAAAGCTCTACATCTAGTGAAAGCTCTACATATGTCATTGCTATTCTACATCTAGTAAAATCTCTACATCTTGTGAAATCTCTACATCTGTCATTGCTATTCTACATCTAGTTAAAGCTCTACATCTGGTGAAAGCTCTACATCTAGTGAAAGCTATAAATCTAGTGAAAGCTCTACATCTGGTGAAAGCTCTACATATAGTAACAGCTCTACATATAGTGAAAGCTCTACATATAGTAAAAGCTCTACATCTAGTGAAAGCTCTACATCTGGTGAAAGCTCTACATATAGTAAAAGCTCTACATCAAGTGAAAGCTCTACATCTAGTGAAAGCTCTACAACTAGTGAAGCCCTACATCTGCCATTGTTATTCTACATCTAGTGAAAGCTCTACATAAAGTGAAAGCTCTACGTCTTATGAAAGCTCTAAATCAAGTGAAAACTGTACATCTAGTGAAAGCTCTACATCTAGTAAAAGCGCTACATCTGTCATTGCTATTCTACATCTAGTGAAAGCTCTACATCTTACGAAAGCTCTACATCAAGTGAAAACTCTACATCTAGTGAACGCTTTACATCAAGTGAATGCTCTACATCTAGTGAAAGCTCTACAACTAGTGAAAGCTCCACACCTGCCATTGTTATTCTACATCTAGTGACAGCTCTACATAAAGTGAAATCTCTACATTTTATTAAAGCTCTACATCAAGTAACAACTCTACATCTAGAGAAAGCTCTACATCAATTGAAAGCTCTATATCTGTCATTACTATTCTACATCTAGTGAAAGCTCTACATCTAGTGAAAGCTCTACATCTAGTGGAAGCTCAACATCTAGTGAAAGGTCTACATCTGTCATTGCTATTCTACATCTAGTGAAAGCTCTACATCAAGTGAAAACTTTACATCTTGTGAAAGCTCTACATCTGTCATTGCTATTCTACATCTAGTGAAAGCTCTACATCTAGTGAAAACTCTACATCTGTCATGCTATTCTACATCTAGTTAAAGCTCTACATCTAGTGAAATATCTACATATTTCATTGCAATTCTACATCTAGTGAAAGCTCTAAATCTAGTGAAAGCTCTACATCTGTCAATGCTATTCTACATCTAGTGAAAGCTCTACGTCAAGTCAAAGCTCTACATTTTATGAAATCTCTACATCAAGTGAAAGCACTACATCTAGTGAAAGCTCTACATGTAGTTAAAGGTCTACATCTTTGAATGCTATTCTACATCTAGTGAAAGCTCTACATCTAGTAAAAGCTCTACATCTGTCATTGCTATTCTACATCTAGTGAAAGCTATACATCTAGTGAAAGCTCTACATCTGTCAATGCTATTCTACATCTAGTGAAAGCTGTACAGCTTATGAAAGCTTTTCATCAAGTGAAAGCTCTACATCAAGTGAAAGCTCTACATCTAGTGAAAGCTCTACATCTTGTGAAATCTCTACATCTGTCATTGCTATTCTACATCTAGTGAAAGCTCTACATTTTGTAAAAAACTATACATCTGTCATTGCTATTCTACATCTAGTAAAAGCTCTACATCTAGTGAAAGCTCTACATCTAGTGAAAGCTCTACATCTAGTGAAATCTCTACATATAGTGAAATCTCTACATCTAGTGAAAGCTCTACATCTGGTGAAAGTTCTACATCTGTCTTCGCTAATGTTATTCTATATTTTGTGGCAGCTCTACAACTAGTGAAAGCTCTACATCTGTCAATGCTATTCTACATCTAGTGAAAGCTCTACATCTGTCATTTCTATTCTACATCTAGTCAAAGCTATACATCTAGTGAAAGATCTACATCTGTCAATGCTATTCTACATCTAGTGAAAGCTCTTCAGCTTATGAAAGCTCTTCATCAAGTGAAAGCTCTACATCTGTCATTACTATTCTACATCTAGTGAAAGCTCTACATC
Organism: Cepaea hortensis; assembly: GCA_963921405.1. Lineage (NCBI taxonomy): Eukaryota > Metazoa > Mollusca > Gastropoda > Stylommatophora > Helicidae > Cepaea > Cepaea hortensis. The sequence continues at coordinate 5,374,265 of OY992887.1, read as the reverse complement.
TAGTGAAATCTCTACATCTAGTGAAAGCTCTACATCTGTCATTGCTATTCTACATCTAGTGAAAGCCCTACATCAAGTGAAAGCTCTACATCTTACGAAAGCTCTACATCAAGTGAAACCTCTACATCAAGTGAAAGCTCTACATCAAGTGAATGCTCTAAATCTAGTGAAAGCTCTACAACTAGTGAAAGCTCTACAACTAGTGAAAGCTCCACATCTGCCATTGGTATTCTACATCTAGTGAAAGCTCTACATAAAGTGAAATCTCTACATTTTATGAAAGCTCTACTTCAAATAAAAACTCTACAGCTAGTGAAATCTCTACATCAAGTGAAAGATCTACATCTGCCATTACTATTCTATATCTAGTGAAAGCTGTACATCTAGTGAAAGCTCTACATCTAGTGAAAGCTCTACATGTGTCATTGCTATTCTACATCTAGTGAAAGCTTTACATCTAATGAAAGTTCTACATCTAGTGAAAGCTCTACATCAAGTGAAAACTTTACATCTTGTGAAAGCTCTACATCAAGTGAATGCGTATACATCTAGTGAAAGCTCTACAACTAGTGAAAGCTCTACATCTGTCATTGCTATTCTACATCTAGTGAAAGCTCTACATCTAATAAAAGCTCTACATCTGGTGAAAGCTCTACATCTGTCATTGCTATTCTACATCTAGTGAAAGTTCTACATCTGGTGAAAGATCTACGTCTGTCATTGCTATTCTACATCGGTTGAAAGCTCTACACCTGGTGAAAGCTCTACATCTAGTGAAAGCTATAAATCTAGTGAAAGCTCTACATCTGGTGAAAGCTCTACATCTGTCAATGCTATTCTACATCTAGTGAAAGCTGTACAGCTTATGAAAGCTCTTCATCAAGTGAAAGCTCTACATCAAGTGAAAGCTCTACATCTAGTGAAAGCTCTACATCTTGTGAAATCTCTACATCTGTCATTGCTATTCTACATCTAGTGAAAGCTCTACATCTTGTAAAAAACTATACATCTGTCATTGCTATTCTACATCTAGTAAAAGCTATACATCTAGTGAAAGCTCTACATCTAGTGAAAGCTCTACATCTAGTGAAATCTCTACATCTAGTGAAATCTCTACATCTAGTGAAAGCTCTACATCTGGTGAAAGTTCTACATCTGTCTTCGCTAATGTTATTCTATATTTTGTGGCAGCTCTACAACTAGTGAAAGCTCTACATCTGTCAATGCTATTCTACATCTAGTGAAAGCTCTACATCTGTCATTTCTATTCTACATCTAGTCAAAGCTATACATCTAGTGAAAGATCTACATCTGTCAATGCTCTTCTACATCTAGTGAAAGCTCTTCAGCTTATGAAAGCTCTTCATCAAGTGAAAGCTCTACATCTGTCATTACTATTCTACATCTAGTGAAAGCTCTACATATAGTGAAAGCTCTACATCTAGTGAAAGCTCTACATCTGTCATTGCTATTCTACATCTAGTGAAAGCTCTACATCAAGTGAAAGCTCTGCATCTTACGAAAGCTCTACATCAAATGAAACCTCTACATCAAGTGAAAGCTCTACATCAAGTGAATGCTCTAAATCTAGTGAAATCTCTACAACTAGTGAAAGCTCCACATCTGCCATTGGTATTCTACATCTAGTGAAAGCTCTACATAAAGTGAAAGATCTACATCTGTCATTACTATTATATATCTAGTGAAAGCTCTACATCTAGTGAAAGCTCTACATCTAGTGAAAGCTCTACATGTGTCATTGCTATTCTACATCTAGTGAAAGCTCTACATCTAATGAAAGTTCTACATCTAGTGAAAGCTCTACATCAAGTGAAAACTTTACATCTTGTGAAAGCTCTACATCAAGTGAATGCGTATACATCTAGTGAAAGCTCTACATCTAGTGAAAGCTCTACATCTAATAAAAGCTCTACATCTTGTGAAATCGCTACATCTGTCATTGCTATTCTACTTCTAGTGAAAGCTCTACATCTAGTGAAAACTCTACATCTGTCATGCTATTCTACATCTAGTAAAAGCTCTACATCTGGTGAAAGCTCTACATCTGTCATTGCTATTCTACATCTAGTGAAAGCTCTACATCTGGTGAAAGATCTACGTCTGTCATTGCTATTCTACATCGGTTGAAAACTCTACACCTGGTGAAAGCTCTACATCTAGTGAAAGCTATAAATCTAGTGAAAGCTCTACATCTGGTGAAAGCTCTACATATAGTAAAAGCTCTACATCTAGTGAAATCTCAACATCTGATGAAAGCTTACATATAGTAAAAGCTCTACATATAGTTAAAGCTCTACATATAGTGAAAGCTCTACATCTGGTGAAAGCTCTACATATAATAAAAGCTCTACATCTAGTCAAAGCTCCACATCTGCCATTGTTATTCTACATTTAGTGAAAGCTCTACATAGAGTTAAAACTCTACATCGTATGAAAGATCTACATCAAATGAAAACTCTACATCTAGTGAAAGCTCTACAACTAGTGAAAGCCCTACATCTGCCATTGTTATTCTACATCTAGTGAAAGCTCTACATAAAGTGAAAGCTCTACGTCTTATGAAAGCTCTACATCAAGTGAAAACTGTACATCTAGTGAAAGCTCTACATCAAGTGAAAGCTCTACATCTGTCATTGCTATTCTACATCTAGTGAAAGCTCTATATCTTACGAAAGCTCTACATCAAGTAGAACTCTACATCTAGTGAAAGCTCTACATCAAGTGAAAGCTCTACATCTGTCATTGCTATTCTACATCTAGTGAAAGCCCTACATCTGCCATTGTTATTCTACATCTAGTGACAGCTCTACATAAAGTGAAATCTCTACATTTTATGAAAGCTCTACATCAAGTGAAAACTCTACATCTAGTGAAAGCTCTACATCAAGTGAAAGCTCTACATCTGTCATTACTATTCTACATCTAGTAAAAGCTCTACATCAAGTGAAAACTTTACATCTTGTGAAAGCACTATATCTGTCATTGCTATTCTACATCTAGTGAAAGCTCTACATCTAGTGAAAACTCTACATCTGTCATGCTATTATACATCTAGTAAAAGCTCTACATCTAGTGAAAGATCTACATATTTCATTGCAATTCTACATCTAGTGAAAGCTCTACATCTAGTGAAAGCTCTACATCTGTTATTGCTATTCTACATCTAGTGAAAGCTCTAAATCTAGTGAAAGCTCTACATCTGTCAATGCTATTCTACATCTAGTGAAAGCTCTACGTCAAGTCAAAGCTCTACATTTTATGAAATCTCTACATCAAGTGAAAGCTATACATCTAGTGTAAGCTCTACATGTAGTTAAAGCTCTACATCTGTGAATGCTATTCTACATCTAGTGAAAGCTCTACATCTAGTGAAAGCTCTACATCTGTCATTGCTATTCTACATCTAGTGAAATCTATACATCTAGTGAAAGCTCTACATCTGTCAATGCTATTCTACATCTAGTGAAAGCTGTACAGCTTATGAAAGCTCTTCATCAAGTGAAAGCTCTACATCAAGTGAAAGCTCTACATCTAGTGAAATCTCTACATCTAGTGAAAGCTCTACATCTTGTGAAATCTCTACATCTGTCATTGCTATTCTACATCTAGTGAAAGCTCTACATCTAGTAAAAAAACTCTACATCTGTCATTGCTATTCTACATCTAGTAAAAGCTCTACATCTACTGAAAGCTCTACATCTAGTGAAAGCTCTACATCTAGTGAAATCTCTACATCTGGTGAAATCTCTACATCTAGTGAAATCTCTACATCTAGTGAAATCTCTACATCTAGTGAAATCTCTACATCTAGTGAAAGCTCTACATCTGGTGAAAGTTCTACATCTGTCTTCGCTAAGGTTATTCTATATTTCGTGACAGCTCTACAGCTAGTGAAAGCTCTACATCTGTCATTTCTATTCTACATCTAGTGAAAGATCTACGTCAGTGTCTCAATTGTGTGTAAAGTGTGGGAGTTTGTTCTTATTAGCTTCAGTGATCATGTGAGGCATCAAGTATTTGTCTAGATGTGAGGATGTATGTATGGGTGTGTATGTGAGGGATATGTGTGTGTGTGGGGGGGGGGGGGAATGTGTGTGTGCCTGTGTAAGAGAGAGAGAGAGAGAGAGAGAGAGAGAGAGAGAGAGAGAGAGAGAGAGAGAGAGAGAGGGAGAGAATTCAGTGCTCGCATGTCCTGTAACATGCCATTCCATATTATTTGTGTATTTTCATCTTTCACATTATCATTTTGTATGTATGACAGTTGATTTTATCATGTATAATATAACATTACTGTAATGTGAGTGAGAGCGTTAGTGAGAGAGAGAGAGAGAGAGAGAGAGAGAGAGAGAGAGAGAGAGAGAGAGAGAGAGAGAGAGAGAGAGAGAGAGAGAGAGAGAATTGCATCACTAATTTTTAAGTTACAAAATGTATATGTACAATTTTTCTCCATTTCCTTTACAATTTTGCGACAATGCTCACGACAATCAGCACTGTATGTGTGTGTAAAGTGTGGGAGTTTGATCATAATAGTAGGTTGGGGGATCGGGGGATGTGTGTGTGGGTGGATTCGTGATGTGTGTGGGTGGGCTCAGGATGTGTGGGTGGGAGGGGTGGGTTTGGGTGGGAGGGGTGGGTGGGGGTTTGTGTGTGGGTTGGTGGGGGATTGTGTGTGGGTGCGTGCGAGATGTTTGGGTGTATGGGGAGATGTGTTTGTGGGTGGGGATGTGTGTTTGTGTAGGTGGTTGTGGGTGAGTGGGTGGAGGAGGATATGTTGGTGGATGATTGGTGGTGGGTTATGGGATGGGTGGGGGTATATGTGTGGGTGGGGAGATGTGGGTGTGGGGATATGTGGTGGGTGGGAGATGTGTGCAGGTGGGGGTGGTTGTGGGTTTGGAGATGTGTGTGTGGGTGAGGGATGTGTATGGGTGTGGGATGTTTGGGTGGATGGGTGGGGAGTGTGTGTGTGTGTGTGAGATGTGTGAGTGAATGTGTGTGGGGGGTGTGTGGGTTGGGGGAGGGGTGCGTGATGGGTGTAGGTGATGGATTTGGAGATGTGTGTGTGGGTGGGGGATATGTCTGGCTGAGTGGGGGTGTGTGTGGCTGAATGAAGGATGTATGTGTGGGTAGTGAGGGTGATTGTAGTTGGGGGATGTGTGGATGGGTAGGAGATGTGTGGATAGATGTGTGTGTGGGTGAGGGATGCGTCTTTGGGATGTGTGTGGGTGTGGTATTGTGTGGGAGGGGAGCTGGGTGTGGTTAAATGATGCTTGTGTGGGTGGGTGAAGGTGTGGTTGGGTTTGTGGGTGGGTGAAGGATGTGTGTGAGGGTGGGGGCTGTGTGCTTAGATGGGTGGTTGGGATGTTTGAGTGTGGGTGGGTAGATAGGAGATGTATGTGTTGATGAGTGGGTAAGGGATGTGTGGGTGTTAGTGGTTGAGGGATAAGTACGTGTGTCTAGGGATGTGTGAGGGGATGAATGTATGGGTTGTGTGTGCGTGGATGGGAGGTGTGTGTTTGTGAATGGGGAATGTGTTGGTGGGTGGGGATGTGTGTGAGGGATGTTTGTATGGGTGGGGAGATTTTGCGTGGGTGGGGATGTGTGTGTATATGAGAAGGGGTGTGTGGTTAATGGATGTGTGGCTGGGGGAATGGGTGGATGGAGGATGTGTGGTTTGGTGGATGATGTGTGGTTGGGTAGAGGATGTGTGTGTGGGTGATTGTATATGAGTAAGGGTGTGTGGTTAAGGGATGTTTGGTTGGGGGATGGGTGGGTAGAGGATGTGTGGGTGGGTAGAGGATATGTGGGTGGGTGAGTGTGTGCAGGTTAGGAGATGGTGGGGGATGTTTGTAGGTGCGGGCTCGGGATCTGTAAGTGGGCTGGGGGAGATGGGAGATTATGTGGGTGAGTGCGGAATTTGTGTGTGGGTAGGTGCGAAATATGTGAGTTGACGGGGAGACATGTGTGTGGCTGAGGAATGTGTGTTTGGTTGGGTGGTTGGAGGTGTGTGGGTGGAGGAGGATATTGGGTGAGTGATTGTTGGTGGGAAATGGGACGGGTAGAGGATATGTGAGTGGGTGGGGAGATGTGTGTAGGTGGGGGATGTGTGGGTTATTGAATGTATGTGTGCTTGGGGTGTGGGTGGATGGGATGTGTGGTGGGTGAGAGATGTGTGTGGGTGGGGAGATGTGTAGGTGTAGGGATGTGGTGGATGGGTGGGGGAATGTATTGTATGTGTGTGTGGTTGGGTGGGGAAGTTGGAGTGAATGGGGGATGTGTGGGTGGGTGGTGGATGTGTCTCATAACATAGTAATATGCATTGTTTATGTTTACAAAATTCATGTGACAATGTTTTTTTCCTATGCACTTTTGATGAAAGAAAGATGAATGATTGGAAGGGCCGAATGTAAGTCGGGCCTGCGTGCCCAATTTGTTACCCTTTGAAAATAAAGTCTGTTCGTTCGTTCGTTCGTTCGTTCTACATCTGTCAATGCTATTCTACATCTAGTGAAAGCTCTTCAGCTTATGAAAGCTCTTCATCAAGTGAAAGCTCTACATCTGGCGAAAGCTCTGCATCTAGTGAAATCTCTACATTTAGTGAAAGCTCTACATCTAGCGAAAGCTCTACATCTAGTGAAAGCTGTACATCTAGTGAAAGGTCTACAACTAGTGAAAGCTCTACATCTAGTGAAAGCTCTACATCTGTTTGCTATTCTACAACTAGCGAAAGCTCTATATCTGGTGAAAGCTCTACATCTGGTGAACGCTCTACATCTGGTGAAAGATCTACATTTTATGAAAGATCTACATCTGGTGAAAGCTCTACATCTAGTGAAAGCTCTACATCTGGTGAAAGCTCTATATCTGGTGAAAGATCTACATCTGGTGAAAGCTCTACATCTGGTGAACGCTCTACATCTGGTGAAAGCTATACATCTGGTGAAAGATCTACATCTGGTGAAAGCTCTACATCTGCCATTGCTATGGCTATTCTACATCTGGCTTGGCCGCATGGCAAGGTCGAGACAGGAACACGGAGCTCATCCTCGACTCTGGTGATCGAGTGAGATGGCAGAACATGACCGCCCACGCTTATCGGCATGGCACATGATGATGATTTTCTGTTCTATGGCAGTGAATCATGGAATGATGATAAATAGAACAGTATGGTCGTGGGGGTAACGGAAATGTGGATCATGAGACGAGAGTTGCCAATACCTTTGACTGTCAGAGTAATCTGCAACGAGTGCCCTGGCGAAGCTAATCAAAGGCACAACCATCTACATATTGAGGGCCATTTGCAATAAAACAACAGGTGGGGGAACATCAGGGGAGGGGTGGAGACATCAAGGGTAGATTAGAGCAATATAAAAGAAGCCAATAAAACAACAGAATGCTAAGTAACAACCATTTTGTTAAGGCATTTATGTCAGGTCTTAGTCAGATATGACTGAGCAACCGTATGACAGTAGACGGTACTACCTGCTTTCTGTTAGCACCGAATGTTGGGTGGCGCTCATCAAACCCGACACCCCACATTGTGCCAACGGCTTTGGGCGGAGGTTCGCAATCGATAAATGGAGAGGGGGGTACAAGCCTTACCCTAGTGCGAGGAAATGCAACATAAGACTAAATGTCATGGCAGGGCAGACTAGACACTAAGCCTTAGTCGGCAACTGATCTAGGATGGACTCTCCGACAGGCGGACAGAGAGTATTTCTTTGCTGATCCAGAAGATTCTACACCTTGTCTTGTTCCAGATGTATTCGTGCTACCTTTCCTCTGGAGTAAACTAGTCAGGCCGAGAGAGGGATCATGCTGCATGGGCAACACATTAGAATTGACTCTCTAAATTCAGCCCAGGCTTTGTGTTATGGAAAGGTATAACTCCATTTTATAAACTATCGTCTGTCAAGATGGCAAGGTGCCGGTCAATGAGTTAGAGAAGATATACATCAATAAAAATTAATAAAACCAACGGTAAATAATAGAAGGAAAAAAATAACCAAAGACAATTTTTAAAAAGCTAGAAATACAGGACAGCAGATATTAGGAATAGGGATAACTTTGGTCACATGATGTGAGCAGAGGCACTGGACAACACAGTGACCACTGAACTGGTCAGCGGTTGAAGAGACAGGGACAGGCGGAGATAAATGAGACGTGTATGAACCGGCACCGCAGATTGAGGGATGTCATGAGTAGAAATGATCTAGAACAACAGGGATCAAGAGCTATGGAGACACGTCGACGCCTACGCCAGTTGGCATGGCTTTTCGTAATGATAATGGTGTGGCGATGATAATGTTGATGGTGGTTGCAACAGTGCTGATAACGATGATCATGATCATGATTACCCAGATGATGATGATGACGATGATGATGATGATGATTATTATGATGATGATGATGATGATGATGATGATGATGATGATGATGGTGACGATGATGACGATGCTGAAGTGAAGATAAGTGACAATGCTTATAGACCCACGGAACACTTACCAGCACTGATTGTACCCGTCCACACAGAGCCACTAATATAATGAGGGCACAGTGAAAGAGAACTGGACCTCTCAGCCCCTCCCGCATGTCTGGTGCTAGATGCTGCAATCATTAAGCGATGACAAATGTTCAAACAGTAATCAACTAATTTGGCTCGAGTCTTAGCCTAACTTTTAGGAAGCTGTGCTGACAGCGGCATGACGGGAAGGGGGCGGGGGGGGGGGGTGGGGGGGGGGGGGGGGTGGGGGGTGGGAGTTCGATTCTTGGGTTCGCTGTTCGCTAGGGCAGGGAAAGACTGACCACCTATCCCCCGTGCACTACCGCCTGAACAATGTAATGGTCCCAGCACTGCACATTCCCACTACGGGTATTTGTATTCATATTCGTGTATCTTTTATTCATATACGGATATCCTTTATTCACATGCGGGTATCATCTATTCACTTACGGGTATCAGTTGTTTATATACGTGTATTATTTATTCACATTCGGGTATGCTTTATTCACACACGGGTATCCGTTATTCATATACGTGCATTCTTTATTTATATAGGGTATACATTATTCACATGCGGGTATCCTTTATTCACATGCGGTTATCCGTTGTTTATACACGCGTATCTTTTTGTCACGAACAGGTATCTTTTATTCACATACGGGTATGGTTTATTCACATACGAGTATCTTTTATTCACACACTGGTATCTTTTATTCACAAACGGGTATCTTTTATTCACAAACAAGTATCTTTTATTCACAGAGAGTATCTTTTATTCACAGAGAGTATCTTTAATTCACAAACGGGTATCGTTTATTCACAAACGGGTATCGTTTATTCACAAACGGGTATCTTGTATTCACAAACGGGTACTTTTTATTCACAAACGGGTATATATCTTGGCCCTGTGTTTGAGGCTAGGAGTAGCGACAACGTTTCACAATCCCGCATACCGGATCTGAAATCAGCTGC
>OY992887.1:5312272-5357272 GCA_963921405.1 Cepaea hortensis | reverse complement strand
CTGAAACAAATGTATGGCTCTGTTCGCATTAACACCCCCCCCCCCCCCCTCCCAACCTGCTCAATAACTGTATCACTCTCTATGTCAGAAGTTCTGTTCTCAAAACAAGATACAATTCATCAACAATACAGCATCATTCACTTCACAGGCTGGTGCACCAAAAAAGAGTCTTTACAAGGATCAAATACATTTGTCTACATTGGGCACCAGTTTTCTCGCCAAGAATTTAAAATATCCAGAACGGACATACCATACATCCAATACGGGATCGCGCCGGACACTTTTAGCTACTCCTGAAACTCAAGCCAGACGACATACTCCCGTCACATCAAGTACCAATAGGACAGAAGTGTGCAGACCACTCATAACCACTGCACCTGAAATCCAAGCCAGACGGGACACTACCACAACACCAAGTCCGTTAAATACGTCGTCTTTCACACAGGAGGGTAATAATTACGAAGATATGATTCCTATTCTCCCCAGAAAGGATCCGACTCTCAGCAACAACGACGTGCCAGCACAACCTCCTGTTAGCCACCAACCAGAGGCTCTAGTTGGTAGTCATTACATACCCATGAGACATCATCAGTACCCATTTAATTGTAATCCAGAATGGTTGCACCTCACACGGTATAGCCCAGCTACACTTCGTCAAGCACTTATAATGTCGCTATACCAACAACCAACACAACCTGGTATTTACTAGCAACTTAGGACAAAGCTACACCGGATCTCGGTACAAGAAAGAGCCTCTCCTTAAACGTTTATCTGCATATTTGGTTATAACTTGATCTAGTAACGTATTAGGTTATAAGTTATTACAAACATTGACTGGTTTTGACTTTATATTAATTGATAGTACTTAGCTGTATAGCTTTTATAATAATTCTAATTGTGTTTTCACGGTGAGTGAGGGGGTCTTCACTGCTCTTCCTTACGGATCTGTGTACGTATTTTTATATATTTACAGAGATATTACTGTTTCTCTGTACTTTAGAGTGTGTTTTTGTAATAAGGGACGTAAGTTGTATTCACTTTGTGTGTGTGTGTGTTTTGCTTTTAAACTTGTGATTACGCATTGTTGAAATGTCTAATAAGTACGAACACTGGCTCAGGAATAATGGGCTCAGAATCGGGCATGTAAACATATGCCATCTATTAGGGAAGCTGCCCGAACTATCACTTATACTTAATCAAAATTTTCACATGTTTGGCGTTAGCGAAAGTCGATTAAATGGCAACATCTCAGATGATGACATCGCTATCAGAGGTTTTAAAACCATTAGAAGAGATCCCTATCAGAAACAAGAGACGGGTATTGCAGTTTATATTTCCAACTCGCTTAACGCCCACCGCAGGCTAGACTTTGAAACCTGTGAGATTGAGTGTGTATGGATAGAGGTTAAACTTCAAAATTGCATACCGCTAGTAGTTGGCTATCTTTATCGAAACCCCAGTGCAGGAAATATCTGGTATGAAAAATTCACAACTATGATGGATGTAGTCTTTAGTAATGCTAGGGAAATAATATTGCTAGGTGACTTCAACATAGACGCTAACAAATCAAACAAAACATGGGAAAACATAATAGAGTCATATAATTTCCAACAGTTAGTCAAACAAGCCACTAGAATCACTAAATCATCTGCAACACTTATAGATCATATTTATACTACGTGTGCTGATAACATCACAGAATGTAGTGTACCTATCAATGCAATGAGCGATCACTATCCAGTATGTTGCACGTGGTCGAAAAGGGGCACCAAAACTCCCAAACACAAACATATAAGCATAAAATATAGAAATTACAAAAATTTCAATCGAGACGTCTTCTTACAAGATTTGGTCAACTCATCTCTAGATTATGTTTACCAGCTTCCTGACCCAGACGATGCTCTGGACCACTGGCTAAAGACCTTTCTAAGTATATTTGATAAACATGTTCCATTTAAGGAAGTTCGTGTTAAACATCACACAAAGCCCCCGTGGATCACACAGGAGGTAGTTGAACTTATGAGAGATCGCGACAGGGCTCACAAAAATAGAGATCTAACTATGTACCGTAGTCTGAGAAACAAAGTTCAATATGTTATTCGGAAGGAAAAGAAAAACTACTTTAAGAACTTAATAATAGATAACACCAACACTAAAGATATATGGAAAGCAATTAATACCTTGACAAACAAACACAAATCATCACAATCATTACCATCAAATCAGATTAAATGTGATCAATTCAGTAGATACTTTCAGTCCGACATAAACCAACTGAAGGCTGCAATACCAGATGCGCCTCATGACATATCTTTATTATCATCATTCTGTGAGAACAAATGCTATAGACACATTTCCTCCAACATACCGCTAATGACGACAACTGAAGTATTTACTCATCTCAGTAATCTAAAAAACAATAACTCATCAGGACTAGATGGAATTAGTAGTCGGATCCTTCGCCATGCTGCACCGGCGATCTGCGAGTCACTAACTTTTATATATAATCAATGTCTAACCAGAGGTCACTTCCCATCAGCCTTTAAAATCGCTAAAGTGTATCCTCATTTAAAAGCTGGTCCTCTAGACGATCGTCTCATGAGTAATTATAGACCAATTTCCATATTATCCTCATTATCCAAACCGCTAGAAAAGCACATCCACAAAACAACACTAGATCACTTAGTTCGCCATAAACTGATAGTTGACAGTCAGTCAGGATTTCGGCCAAAATATTCTTGCCATACGGCACTAACAAACATGATAGAAAACTGGCATCAAAATATTAACAACAATACTCTATGTGGAGCGGTGTTTATAGACTTTAGGAAAGCATTCGATATGATAGATCATACTATTCTAATTAAAAAACTAGAAACAATGAAAGTAAGTTTTAATATAGTGACATTAATAAAATCATTCTTATTAGACAGAAAGCAAGTAGTATCACACAATAAAGTTTTATCTCAAGCCATTACCATTAATATTGGAGTACCTCAGGGGTCTATTCTTGGCCCTCTATTATTTGCCATTTATATAAATGATCTTCCATTAAATCTGTCGTCGTCCTGCGATCTATTTGCTGATGACTGCACAGTATATACAAACGCTGTTGATCGTAATGTGCTAGAATTATCCTTGCAACAGGAAATAAATAGTGTAGTTAACTGGAGTCATGCAAACCGCATGCAAATTAACATTACTAAAACAAAGTCTATGTTAATAGGAACAAGGCAAAGACTTCACACTCTAAACTCGCAGAGAACTCTTCAGCTGCACATTGGCAGCACGCCTGTAGAAAGTGTCACCGAGCACAAGACACTGGGTGTTATCATAGATCAAAATCTAACTTTTAACTCACATGTTCATGCTCTAGTTAAACAAATAGCCAAAAAAGTATACCAACTTGCCAAAATTAAAAATTTCCTTGACGAAAACACAAGAAAGATATTCTATACTTCTCATATACAAACACATATTGGTTACTGCTCCACAGTCTGGGATGGATGCTCCAAATCAATAACAAAACGCCTATATTCACTCCAGAAAAGGGCAGTGCGTTTAATTAATGGTGAAAAGCTTACCGACAATTCTAACCTATATAAACGTCTCCGGTTACTGCCACTCCACAAGCGCCTGCTTTTTAATAAGACCAAACTAATTCACAAAATCCTATTTCAAAATGCTCCAAGCTACCTTTGGCCATTGTTTAAATATAACGCTAGACATAGCGAACGACTAAATATACTTCATGTCCCTAAACCTAGGATAGACTTATATAAAACAAGCTTAGCATACTCTGCCGCTCAGTTGTGGAACAATCTTCCACAAGAAATCAAAGACACCACCAATCATGATACATACATTCGCAACCTGTTTGAACACTACCTTAGTACAGACTACATTCCCCCATAACAAACAACACAAAAAAGACAATAATGGTAACTTATCTCAAACGACAACTAGCCAAAAAACATTCCCTTATGTATGGCACGTTACACCCTCCTTAGGTATTTATAATGCCCATGTTAAACACTGCCTCAGTGAGTCATTTGTTATTGATTATTTTTCATGCGTTTTAATGTTCTTTTGTTGTCAAAAGTTGCTTCATTAGTGATGTTGAATGAAAGAATGTATGAGAGGAAATAGAGAAGAAGGGCAGAATGTCAGACGGGCCTGCGTGCCCAATTCTTAACCCTTTGAAAATAAAGACTTATTATTATTATTATTATTATTATTATTATTATTATTATTCCTTCCCTTATTATGGATAACACAATATTTCATTGTCTCCCTGCCCCTCTTCTGTCTCTGTGTCTCGTTACATCGCACTCATTTTATTCCTCATTCCTTCACCCACCCTCCCAATTTGCATATTTTCTCTAGCTGTCTCACTCTTTGCTTCACTCTCGTCTTTCCTCTCCTTCCCCATTCTTCTTTCCGTCTGTCTTATTATTATCCTCTCTCTCCTTCTTCGCTCTCTCCTTCTTCGCTTCTCTCTTCACACACCTCCCCCCTTAATAATAGAAATAATAATAATAATAATAATAATAATAATAATAATAATAATAATAATAATAATAAAACCCTAGTGTAACAGCCAATCCCCTTTTGGTAGGCCAGTATATTCATCATAGCTAATAACAAGTGCGGCCACACCACTCATTACTATTACTGAGACGTGTAGTATTGATTTTTCATTTTCCCCATGCCTTTATAATGCATATCTTTTATATTGTTGCTGTTTTCAGTTAGCCTTGAATAATGGGTGAATAATATAATGTATGAAAGAGAGTGATAGAAGGGCAGAATGTAAGACGGGCCTGCGAGCCCAATTCTTAACCATTAGAAAATAAAGTTTTGTTGTTGTTGTTGTCTGACTATCTTTGCATTTTTCAGATTACAATGTTTGCTACAGACCAGGGAGTGGAATGTTTCCTTTAGTCACAGTGTCTCCAAAACTTCCGTGTGTCGGCCTCCCATCACTGTATTCCCCCTGCTTGTCTGTACAACCAGATTGCGAAAACTTCCATTTTACACTCATAGTGTTTACTCATAGTCCATGTCTATGTACCGTACAATCACGTACAGTAAACTTCGTACTTTACAAACCTAAATTGTAAACTGTAAATAGACTGTGTGGATGTGAGACGCTGTCTTACGTTGCTGAACGTTGCCAGGTGAACAATACCGCAGGCATATGACCTATTTCACGTATCTAGGCACACACTGGGTCCATCAATAGCAGTGCCTTTATTTGTATATACCAAGTGATATCGAGATAACCGAAGAGTCAGCTAGATAAACACATCGAAATACGTACAGCAATAGACAGAGATATATACAGACGAAATAAATAAAGACAAGAAATACTTACAGTGACAGAAAGACGTATATACAAACGGATGTATATATTTACTTAATGAGACAGACAAATATATATACAGACTGGTACAAATAAACATAAGAGATAGTTATAGAAACAGACAGACATATATACAGACTGGTACAAATAAACATAAGAGATAGTTATAGAAACAGACAGACATATATACAGACTGGTACAAATAAACATAAGAGATAGTTATAGAAACAGACAGACATATATACAGACGGGTTTACTTACACACAAGATATATTTACAGAAACAGAGAGACATATATACAGACAGGTATACATAAACAGCAAATCACAAATACTGAAGTATTGGAAAGATCAGGTTGTGTGACGGTGTATTCCATGCTCAGTCTTCGTAGACTTAGATGGATAGGACATGTTAGGAGGATGGATGATGGTAGAATACCAAAGGATATCTTTTTTTTTGGTGAATTACAGATGGGTAAGAGATCTCATGGTCGGCCTCTACTACGATACAAAGATGTGTGTAAGCGGGACATGATTGATACAGGCATTGATAATGCACACAGGGAGCAAGTCGCCGCTGAACGTGTTGCATGGAGGGCAAACATCAGAAATGGAATAAAGGCAAAGGAGAAAATGATTGTAGATAATGCAAACACAGAGCATGAGAGACGTAAGATGGTGCATGATTTTGGAAAAGACCATGTTTTCACATGCATCTACTGTGGACAAACAATTGCAGCACGAATTGGCCTTATTAGCCACACTCGCCACAGACATGGGTCGTAGTTATTAAGCGTTTTTGAAGCACAATGTACCAAACTATCGTCTGTCAAGACTGAAAGGTGCCAATGGAAATACATAAACACAAGAGATACAGAGACAGACAGAAATATATTCAGACGGGTATACATAAACACAAGAGATACGTACATTGCCACACATGTATACAGACATGCATACATAAAACAAGCGTTGATGAAAAGACAAGTTAGTAGCTTGACCCTTACAGGACGTTTCAATCAACGCCAGCATGTATTGACTATGTGTGAGTGACCTTAGAAGCTGGCTGCCGGTCCAAGGTCATGAGTTCAGTCAATAGCGGGGCGGGTTCGAAGTGTTGACCTTGACCTGGACTGCCAGGTGTTCCCAGCCTACACTGGGTACCAGGGCACGCTTGGAGAAGTAAACGCGACCGGCGTGAGCTTGACCCCAACACCCACCAGTGCTGGGTCGCCAGGGTCAGCACCATATCCGCAATGCGCCTTTAGGAGTGTTGTTTCTCCTTGTCCACTTTGAACTTGAGTGTAGTTCACACTGGACTGATGTTTGCACGTGGATTAGCTTTCCCTATTACCAGTGTCCCTCCCGCCATCAGGCAAACTCACTCCGACTTTTGAGGTATTTGTAATTTGCCTCCGCACGTCAAGTAAGAGAAGTCAAAATTTAAGTCCATCTGATCGGTGTAGAGGATGAACTTACTATCTTGCCATCAGAACACCGCAGTTTAAAACTAAGTGCCCCTACCCTTTCGGCCGTGCTGACCTGCCTTTAGTCATGTAAACGGCATTTCTATTTACTCTGATTCGTGACTTACGCAAATTTTACGTTCTGTGGTTTGCCATTGCTTTCTGAACAGCCGACGCTCAAACCATCGAAAAAAGTCGAGCCGCTTAAAAGGCGACAGGGTCGACTTCACCGCACTGGGTTTTTATCCCATATGGCTCAGTCTCTTTCCGCAGTAAACTTCACACCATCGAAATAAGCGCAAAGCTGTCTGCTTCCAAATGACGAGCGGCTGAGTTCACAACCCCCCCCCCCCCCCCCCAGCCGTTATAACAAGGTAATGTCAAACTGCGTTCACCAACCCCCAGGCACAGACATCGAACACACATCGGTTACTTGCAGCAAAGTGGATGGACATATTTATTAACGCCATATTTCACAGCCTTGTCTGTGATTGGTGCCGTTACGACATACACATCACCCGACACCTAAAGTTGCACAGGTCTTTTGATCGTCTTAATTGTCCCTGTTCCCTGACATATTTATGGCATGTATGTTTGGGATTGCCGGCAGTGTGGCCCAGTGGGAGTCAACGCCTTTCACGGTTCTCCGACACACCGAGTCCAGGGTTCGAAACCATCTGCAGACGATTTGGAAGCGGACCCCATTGCGTTGATTTAGATGGTATGAGCGTTCGTAATTCTGAAAGCAATAGCAGACTAGTGAACCACAAACAGCAACAACTGCTGGGGCTGAATGAATGTTCGGGTTGACTGAATGCTGGGGTTGAATGAATGTTGGGGTTGACTGAATTTTGAGATTGACTGAATGTTGGAGTTGACTGAATTCTGGGGTTGAATGAATGTTGGGGTTGACTGAATTTTGAGATTGACTGAATGTTGGGGTTCACTGAATGCTGGAGTTGAATGAATGTTGGGGTTGACTAAATGCTGGGGTTGAATTAATGTTGGGGTTGACTGAATTTTGAAATTGATTGAATGTTGGGGTTGACTGAATGCTGGGGCTGAATGAATGTTGGGGTTGACTGAATTTTGATATTGACTGAATGCTGGGTTGATTGAATGTTGATATTGACTGAATTCTGAGATTGACTAAATGCTGGGGTTGACTGAATGCTCGGGTTGAGTAAATGCTGGGGTTGACTGAAAGCTGGGGTTGAGTGAATGCTGGGGTTGACCGAATGCCAGGGTTGACTGAATGATGGGGCTGCCTGACTGCCGGTGATGAATGATTGATGGGGAAAAGGACATGCTGCTAACTGTACATATGAGAGTGAATGTTATACCTTCATTTACATGTAACGACCGAACAAACGAACGAACGAACTTTATTTTCAAAGGGTAACAAATTGGGCACGCAGGCCCGTCTTACATTCGGCCCTTCCAATCACTCATCTTTCGTTCATCAGTGCATAGTGCATACACATAGGAAAAAAAACATTGACAAATGAATGTTGTAAACATAAACAATGCATGTTACCATGTTATGAGACAAATCACCCACCCACCCCCCACCCATGCCCTATCCATCCGCGTGTCCCCCACACACACATCCACCACCCAACCACACACATACCTACAAGCACATACATTCCCCCATCCATCCACCCATCTCCCAACCTATACATCCCACTCACACTCCACATACACCCCACATACACCATCTCCCCACCCACATACAGACATCTCCTACCCACCACACATCCCTCCACACACGTCCCCCATCCACCTACACACAAACCCAGGCACACATGCATGCATCCACCCATCAATCACCCATCCACACATTCCAACACCTTCACACATCTCCCCAACCACACGCACACATCCTCCACCCATCCCATAACCTACCAACACTCACCCACCCACATATCCTCCATCACTTACCCACACACCCCAACCACTCAACCAAACACACATCCCCCAACCACATATCCAACACCCACACACACACATATTCCCGCCAACTCACATATCCCGTACCTACACACACACACAAAACCCGCACGCACCACACATCCCTCACTTACACAATCCCTCACCCACACAATCTTCCCCACCCACACATCCCGCACCCACACACACATCCCCCATCCACCCCCAACCTACACACACTCACCCTTCCACACATGCTCCACACACCCACTCGCCAACCACGCCCCTCCCCCTCCCGATCTCCAATCCACAATCACACATCCCTTAACTACACATCTCACCACCCATACATACACACACACACACACACACACATCCCCACACCCATACACACATCCCCGCCCACCAACACATTCCTCATACAAAAACACACACCTCCCACCCACACACACCCCACCACCCACACATACCACACCAACACACATCTGCCGCTCACACACATCTTCTCACCCACACACACATCCCCCACCCATACACTAATCTCTCACACATATCCAGACACTCACGCATTCATCCATCAACCACTCACACCCACACATCACCCACCCATCAACATATGCATTTCTCATCTACCCTCCCACCCACACACACCCAAACCACCCAGTCAAACACACATCCCCTACCCTCACATACATCCTTCATCCACCCGCATATCCCACACCTCCCCCACCTCTCACACAACACCCCACCCATAAACACATTCCCCCCACACACACATCCCCCACATGCATTCACCATACACATCCCCGCTCACACATCTCTCACCCACACACACATCCCCCACCTACAAACATCTACTCCACCCACACATACATCCTCCATACACTCACATTTATCCCATCCGAACTCACACACTCCCACCCACACAGATATATCCCATTCACAGACACACCCCTAAACCCACACCCATCACACACCCATCTCCGAACCCACACACAACTCCCAAACACCCATTCACCCACCTAAATACACATTCCCTACCCACACCCCAAACCCACCAACACCACATACTTCCAACCAACCTCTCATATATCCCCACCAACACACACATCACACACACACACACACACACACACACACACACATCTCCCACCGACCACACATCCTTTCATCCATCACCACATCACCCATCAACCCACACACATCCCCCACACACAATGCCTCCACACACACATTCCCCACCTCCCCCCCCCCACACACACATCCATCACATACACACCCACACACACACATCCTGACATCTAGACATATACATGATGCCTCACATGATCACTGAAGCTAATAAGAACGAACTCCCACACTTTACACACAGATGAGGTGCTGACGATTGTCGTGAGCATTCTCGCAAAAATTGAAAGAAATTGAGAAATAATTGGAAATATACATTGTGAAGCGTAAAAATTAGTGATGCAATTCAACTCTCTCTCTCTCTCTCTCTCTCTCTCTCTCTCTCTCTCTCTCTGGCTCTCTCTCTCTCTCTCTCTCTCTCGCTCTCTCTCTCTCTCTCTCTCTCTTCTCTATCTCACATATACTCTCCCTCTCTCTCTCTCTCTCTCTCTCTCTCTCTCTCTCTCTCTCTCTCTCTCTCATGTGATACTTTGAGCCTGTTTTATGTAAAGCTAGTGATATTTGTAACTCTTAGATTGAAGTTTATCATCATGTGGCGTGTCGTTTGTAGTGCATCGCTCTTATCTCAGGATGTGTGAAATAACTTAAGATCTGTATTAGCGTCATTGCCTCCTGCATGTTTACAGCTCGGGTATCTCTTTTGTGTCCAGTGCCCACAGGCATGGGCAGTTATCTCTTACAGGGGGATTGAGGGATATACTGCCAGCATCATGGTGTAGTGGAGGGGATATATTGTCCGGATCATCTTGTAGTGTGTCTGTCAGGTGGTCTGCGACATGTTGTAGTGAAAGGACTAAACCATCATTATCAAGCAAGACAAGGAATGCTATATCCGTATCGTGCTGGAATGCAAGGAATGTTATATCCATGCCATTCTGTAGTGCAAGGAATGTTATATCCGTATCAAGCTTGATTCTTCACGGCGCCCACACCAGGCATCGTCTGTCCCTGGGGCTACATCCCGTGGATAACTCTCATGAGCACTTCATCGGCAATATACAGTGGTACGTCGGGTTACAAACGCCTCGGGTCTCGAACAATTCGAGTTACGAACAACTTCGAAAGTGTTTTTGTCTCGGGTAACTAACAGTGCCTCGAGTTACGAACGAAGGCGAGGGAGATAGCAAGGTGTAATGTTGGAGACAAACGATCGCGTACAGTAGAAACGAAGGCCACGCAATATTAACATCACTTAGCGCTAGCCATGTAGCCTAGTTTAACACGCGTGCACAGCCTTGCTTTCATTAGCCTTATTACATAGCTGTAAAAGATTTCTTAGCAGTGGCACTGTGTTCAGTTTATCTCTTTCATTATTTTCCTTGTTAACCCCATCAATTATGAGTTCGAAAAACGCAATGGTGCTACTAGGAAGCAGAAACATATAGCAGTGGAGGAAAATAAGGAAATAATTATGAAATATTACAATGGCGTTCGTGAGTGTGACAACATTAATGAGTACATCACCATCATAAAGTGCCATGCCGACTGGCGTAGGCGTTCATGACTCTCCACAGATCTCGGTCTTTGATTTTTTGGATCAACTCTGCCGTTAATATTCCTCCATGCCACCATCGCAATCCATCCAGCATCATTTCTCTTCGTCTGCCTCTACCTCTCTTCCCCTCGATCTTTCCAGTTGTCACGATGTTCTCCAATGCCTTCTTCTGATCACATGACTAAAAATATTGTTTGCCTCTTTCTTATTGTTGTATATAATGTTCTAGTTGCATTAGCCTCTTTTAGGCATTTGTTGTTAGTTACCTTCGCAGTCCAAGAAATTCGCAACATTCGTCTCAGGAACCACATCTCTGGTGCTTCCAAACTCCTCCTAATTTGTTCATTTACATTCCAAGATTCACAGCCAAACAGCAAAACAGGTTCTATATAACACCTTAGCACTCTATTTCTTATATTCAATATTGACTTCTTGCATAAGATAATCTTCATTTTCTGAAATGCAGCCTTTTCTTGCCCTATTCTGCTCGTAATCTCTGTTGTGTATCTTCCATCTGATGTTATAAATGTCACTAGATATTTAAAACTATCCACTTGGTGAAGAATTTTCCTTCTATCTCTATTTCACATTTGGGTGTTACCTGTTTCTTTGATATCACCATTGTTACTGTTTTCTTGATATTTAAGGAGAGACCTTTCTTTGCACTTTATGTTATTACAATGTCCAACAGTTGTTGTAGATCTTTTGCATTATCCGCCATCAATACTGTGTCATCTCCATTCACTCATTGGTACCTTGCCGTCTTGACAGACGATAGTTTGTGCTTCAAAAAGGCATAATAACTTGTAGTCCTTGTCTATAAAGCCTGTGTCCTTGGTATTCTTCTTTATGGCAGTGAAACCTAGACAACTTACTCACACCAAGAGACACGTTTAAACAGCTTTCATTTGCCGTGTCTGCGAAGAATGCTTGGTATTAAGTGACAAGACAAAATCACAAATATTGAAGTTTTGGAAAGATCAGGTTGTGTGACGGTTTATTCCATGCTCAGTTTTCGGAGACTTAGATGGATAGGACATATTAGGTGGATAGATGATGGTAGAATACTAAAGGACATCTTTTTTAGTGAATTACAGACGGGTAGGAGATCTCAGGGTCGGCCTCTACTACGATACAAAGATGTGTGTAAGCGGGACATGATTGATACAGGCATTGATAATTCACACTGGGAGCAAGGCGCTGCTGAACGTGTTACATGGTGGGCAAATATCAGAAATGGAATAAAGTCAAAGGAGAAAATTATTGCAGATAAGTCACACACCGAGCGTGTGAGACGTAAGATGGTGGAAATGACCACGTGTTCACATGCACCCACTGTGGACGAACATTTACAGCGCGAATTGGCCTTATCAGTCACATTCGCTACCGCCATGGGTAATAGTTATTATGCCTTTCTGAAGCACAAGCTATCGTCTGTCAAGACGGCAAGATGACAATGCAATGCAGAGTTTGGTGCAACAGGAAGTGAACAGAAGATCCGGCCTACATTCAGGACACCGCTGAAAGGTTAGATGGACACGTAACCAGACTACTAATGTACCATTAGACATGGGACTCTTCGCCGGCTATTGAAGATGAGGAATGAGCACTCGTGGGAATGTCCCGAGTGCTGTGATCACAGCTCTTGACTCCATCCATCCATCCATCCATCCACCCATCCAGTCATGATTCGCCATTTCATTCGACCACTAGAGTTGTGGATCCCCTCGATCTTGCCAGTTGTCACCAAGTTCTGCAGTTTATTTCTTCTCAATACATGCCCAACCATTTTCGACTGTCTACTTCTACTCAAGTCAACTCAAAGAGTAGAAATAAGAAATATAATGGACCAATGGAGAATATATTATAGAGTACATTCTTTTATTATTGGACAGTACATAAACAGTATTTAAGTGCCACATGGAAGACATGTTAACCACTACCTGTGGCTCGTGTACAGTCTGTAAACACACACAGACATCAACTGCCCTAAATGTGCTCAATTGTGTGTATGTACAGGTCATATTCCGACCAACATTCTCGTTAGAAGGGCCACAACTCAGAGAAAGTTATTTAGTAGCACAACTACAAACTAGGCAACAGAATGTAACAGAAATGTAACTGACTGGTGGCCTGTTCACGATGTGATGTCATTTGTTATTGTTTATTTATCACATGGATGAGTTGAGGTAGACGTCCTGTCTGGACGTACAGGTTACACCTCTCAGTGCGCATTGACAGGCGTCCGTACAGTGGTAAGACATTCCCATTTGGCGTTTGTGTATGTCTTCTTCTAGAGGCTGTTGATCCCATCATGCCTTGGGTACGGGAGTAAACATCACACCTGGAGAAGATATGTGATAAATTGTGGGATCAGATCAAACAGTCTGTGTGATTAGATAGAGCAATAATATGACCAGACAGAACAACATGCATGATTATATAGAACAACCTTTCTGATGAGACAGAGCAAAATATATGGTGAGACAGGCCAATCTGTATGATGAAATAGAACATTATGTATTCTGACATAAAGTAATATGTTCGCACAGTATCTGCAGTATGTACCTGACGAGATGCAGCGATATATGCCAGGCAATAAATCGACATTACTGTGCGAACATGTGTATATTTCAGTTTGAAGGATTTATCTAATAAAGTAATATGTGTTATGAAGCAGAATAATGTGGATGAAGAATAAGAACTATATGTATGATTATATACATCAATATGTGTGATTACATACCACAATCGTCATCAATAAGTGTCAAATAAAAATTCTAGGCATTCATGGATGTCTGTCTGCCATGGACTGACACCACCCAGCATCATTCTCTCTGTCTGCCTCTGATACTTCTATCGCTGATGTCTCCAACGCCTCTATTCTCATGACATGACCGGAAATATTGTTTCTCTCTCTCTCTCTCTCTCTCTCTCTCTCTCTCTCTCTCTCTCTCTCTCTCTCTCTCTCTCTCTCTCTCTCTCTCTTCTCTCTCTCTCTCTCATAGTTGTATATCATGTTCTAGTTTTATTAGCTTCTTCCATTATTCTCACAGTCCAAGAAATTCGCAACATTCGTCTCAGAAACCTCATCTCTTTTGCCCCCCCCCCCCAGCTCTTTCTAATTTCTTCTTTCACACCCCATGATTCGCTGCCATATAGTGTCAATTTGTCTGCTGGAGTTGTGCCGTTATTTCTGTTTTTCCCGGGTTCAGAAAACCATTTTTACTGTAACTGTGTCTCTTGATAGCCCTTCTAATCCTTAGCACTATTTGAGAGGAGAACTGTGTCACGTGAACATCTTAAGTTCTGGGATTTGATTTCCACTAATTACAAATGTATCAACATGATCTTTTATGCCATAGTTGTTGACACTTCTCATTACATTTTCTGCATAAATATTGAATATGTATTGGGATAGAATGCAGCCCTGTCTTACCCCCTTTTGCACCCTAAACCAGTTTGATGTTTCACCGGCTACTCTGACTTCTGCTGGTTGATCACAACATGACAACTGAATGAGGTGGATCAGATGTGCCGGAGTCCCCCTATCACAATTCAGTGATACGTTGGTGACACATTAGCAAATATCTGGTTAATCAAATAATGTTGCTGTTTATACGCCACTCGGCGTAGAGATTATACGGATACTAACTAACCAGCATCGCTCCTGAGATGAGTTCAGCCAAGAACCGAGATCACAGCACACGGGACATTCCCGCATGTGCTTCGTTCTCATCTTCAACAGTCAGAGAAGAGTCCCAGTACTACTGGTACCGGTTACAGTCTGATTATGTGTCTGTCTGGTCTGTCCTCGGAGAACTGAGATCGGCCAGATCTTCTGATCACTGCCTGCAGCACCATTTACTCCAGGCAATAATGATGTATCTGTTCTCCACACTATCCACATGTTCCCAAAGTGCCCTAACCATGTCTGCCTTATCATGCACCAACAACCGCCCAACCAATATCCACCTCTCCAACAGGTAACCTAACGTCTGTTAGGAACAGATCTATCACAGTCTATAGAATGTTGTGTCTCACCACACAGACAGCTGTCGCTCACTAACCCCAGTGACATTGCCTGAACCAAGTCTAGGGGATACAGACAACTCCCACCTGCTATGGTGCCAGTGGCAAAGTTGGCTAGGTTGCCGGCGATGAAGGCCCGGATCACCACCTCGATCACATCCTTCTTCCGTGCGGGACACATCGGTATTAAAGTCCCCATGGAGAACCCGATGGCGGGAAATGCTGAGATCCCACACAGCGCGTATGTGGCTATCACTTCTGCCCGCTCCTGCGGAAACAAACATTTGCAAATGTTACTAGACCAAAGTCTGCTACCAACTGGCAATCTACAGACATGAAACCGGACTGGCAATAGAAGAAAGACAACTATACAGTATACAGATCGCCTAGATAACACGCTTGTCTGCTCATTAAGTATGTGCTAGCGCACTAAAGTTCTCTATTTGTCATTTCCATAATTATTAGAATGACAGTAGAGGTGCTTGTGATGCGAAGAAATGGTTAACAGTCTCAGTCTCTCTCTAGTCTCTCTCTCTCTCTGTCTGTGTGTGAGTGTGTGTGTGTGTGTGAGAGTGTGTGTGTGTGTGTTGTCGTCTGCTGTGTGTGTACCTGGCAGGATTTTGTGTGCACACATTGTGTGGCAATTGGGGGTGGGGGGAAATCTACACTTAAGACATCATCAACCAGACACCCTTACCTACACTTAAGACATCATCAACCAGACACCCTTACCTACACTTAAGACATCATCAACCAGACACCCTTACCTACACTAAGACATCATCAACCAGACACCCTTACCTACACTTAAGACATCATCAACCAGACACCCGTACTTACACTAAGACATCATCAACCAGACACCCTTACCTACACTTAAGACATCATCAACCAGACACCCTTACCTACACTTAAGACATCATCAACCAGACACCCGTACTTACACTAAGACATCATCAACCAGACACCCTTACCTACACTTAAGACATCATCAACCAGACACCCTTACCTACACTTAAGACATCATCAACCAGACACCCTTACCTACACTTAAGACATCATCAACCAGACACCCTTACCTACACTTAAGACATCATCAACCAGACACCCTTACCTACACTAAGACATCATCAACCAGACACCCTTACCTACACTTAAGACATCATCAACCAGACACCCGTACTTACACTAAGACATCATCAACCAGACACCCTTACCTACACTTAAGACATCATCAACCAGACACCCTTACCTACACTTAAGACATCATCAACCAGACACCCGTACTTACACTAAGACATCATCAACCAGACACCCTTACCTACACTTAAGACATCATCAACCAGACACCCTTACCTACACTTAAGACATCATCAACCAGACACCCTTACCTACACTTAAGACATCATCAACCAGACACCCTTACCTACACTTAAGACATCATCAACCAGACACCCTTACCTACACTTAAGACATCATCAACCAGACACCCTTACCTACACTTAAGACATCATCAACCAGACACCCTTACCTACACTTAAGACATCATCAACCAGACACCCGTACTTACACTTAAGACATCATCAACCAGACACCCGTACTTACACTTAAGACATCATCAACCAGACACCCGTACTTACACTAAGACATCATCAACTAGACACCCGTACTTACACTAAGACATCATCAACCAGACACCCTTACCTACACTTAAGACATCATCAACCAGACACCCTTACCTACACTTAAGACATCATCAACCAGACACCCGTACTTACACTTAAGACATCATCAACCAGACACCCGTACTTACACTTAAGACATCATCAACCAGACACCCGTACTTACACTAAGACATCATCAACCAGACACCCTTACCTACACTTAAGACATCATCAACCAGACACCCTTACCTACACTTAAGACATCATCAACCAGACACCCTTACCTACACTTAAGACATCATCAACCAGACACCCGTACTTACACTAAGACATCATCAACCAGACACCCTTACCTACACTTAAGACATCATCAACCAGACACCCTTACCTACACTTAAGACATCATCAACCAGACACCCTTACCTACACTTAAGACATCATCAACCAGACACCCTTACCTACACTTAAGACATCATCAACCAGACACCCTTACCTACACTTAAGACATCATCAACCAGACACCCTTACCTACACTTAAGACATCATCAACCAGACACCCTTACCTACACTTAAGACATCATCAACCAGACACCCTTACCTACACTAAGACATCATCAACCAGACACCCTTACCTACACTTAAGACATCATCAACCAGACACCCGTACTTACACTTAAGACATCATCAACCAGACACCCGTACTTACACTTAAGACATCATCAACCAGACACCCGTACTTACACTAAGACATCATCAACCAGACACCCGTACTTACACTAAGACATCATCAACCAGACACCCTTACCTACACTTAAGACATCATCAACCAGACACCCTTACCTACACTTAAGACATCATCAACCAGACACCCGTACTTACACTTAAGACATCATCAACCAGACACCCGTACTTACACTTAAGACATCATCAACCAGACACCCGTACTTACACTAAGACATCATCAACCAGACACCCTTACCTACACTTAAGACATCATCAACCAGACACCCTTACCTACACTTAAGACATCATCAACCAGACACCCTTACCTACACTTAAGACATCATCAACCAGACACCCGTACTTACACTAAGACATCATCAACCAGACACCCTTACCTACAGTTAAGACATCATCAACCAGACACCCTTACCTACACTTAAGACATCATCAACCAGACACCCTTACCTACACTTAAGACATCATCAACCAGACACCCTTACCTACACTTAAGACATCATCAACCAGACACCCTTACCTACACTTAAGACATCATCAACCAGACACCCTTACCTACACTTAAGACATCATCAACCAGACACCCTTACCTACACTTAAGACATCATCAACCAGACACCCTTACATACACTAAGACATCATCAACCAGACACCCTTACCTACACTTAAGACATCATCAACCAGACACCCATACTTACACTAAGACATCATCAACCAGACACCCTTACCTACACTTAAGACATCATCAACCAGACACCCGTACTTACACTAAGACATCATCAACCAGACACCCTTACCTACACTTAAGACATCATCAACCAGACACCCTTACCTACACTTAAGACATCATCAACCAGACACCCTTACCTACACTTAAGACATCATCAACCAGACACCCTTACCTACACTTAAGACATCATCAACCAGACACCCTTACCTACACTTAAGACATCATCAACCAGACACCCTTACCTACACTTAAGACATCATCAACCAGACACCCTTACCTACACTTAAGACATCATCAACCAGACACCCGTACTTACACTTAAGACATCATCAACCAGACACCCGTACTTACACTTAAGACATCATCAACCAGACACCCGTACTTACACTAAGACATCATCAACCAGACACCCTTACCTACACTTAAGACATCATAAACCAGACACCCTTACCTACACTTAAGACATCATCAACCAGACACCCGTACTTACACTTAAGACATCATCAACCAGACACCCGTACTTACACTTAAGACATCATCAACCAGACACCCGTACTTACACTTAAGACATCATCAACCAGACACCCGTACTTACACTTAAGACATCATTAACCAGACACCCTTACCTACACTTAAGACATCATCAACCAGACACCCGTACTTACACTAAGACATCATCAACCAGACACCCTTGCCTACACTTAAAACATCATCAACCAGACACCCTTACCTACACTTAAGACATCATTAACCAGACACCCGTACCTACACTTAAGACATCATTAACCAGACACCCTTACCTACACTTAAGACATCATCAACCAGACACCCGTACTTACACTAAGACATCATCAACCAGACACCCTTACCTACACTTAAGACATCATCAACCAGACACCCTTACCTACACTTAAGACATCATTAACCAGACACCCTTACCTACACTAAGACATCATCAACCAGACACCCTTACCTACACTAAGACATCATCAACCAGACACCCTTACCTACACTTAAGACATCATCAACCAGACACCCTTACCTACACTTAAGACATCATCAACCAGACACCCGTACTTACACTTAAGACATCATCAACCAGACACCCGTACTTACACTTAAGACATCATCAACCAGACACCCGTACTTACACTTAAGACATCATTAACCAGACACCCTTACCTACACTTAAGACATCATCAACCAGACACCCGTACTTACACTAAGACATCATCAACCAGACACCCTTACCTACACTTAAGACATCATCAACCAGACACCCTTACCTACACTTAAGACATCATTAACCAGACACCCGTACCTACACTTAAGACATCATTAACCAGACACCCTTACCTACACTTAAGACATCATCAACCAGACACCCTTACCTACACTTAAGACATCATCAACCAGACACCCGTACTTACACTTAAGACATCATCAACCAGACACCCGTACTTACACTTAAGACATCATTAACCAGACACCCTTACCTACACTTAAGACATCATCAACCAGACACCCTTACCTACACTTAAGACATCATTAACCAGACACCCATACCTACACTTAAGACATCATCAACCAGACACCCATACCTACACTTAAGACATCATCAACCAGACACCCGTACTTACACTTAAGACACCTCCAACCAGAGTTGTATTTATGTTGTCAAGAATGACATTCTTGCCCGACCAGTGCCACGTGCCATTGCTGGTGCTCAGATATCCATCGAGCACATGTCGGTTCTGTGTGGATGCAATGTAAACATTCATGTTCCTATAGCACATGTAGGTTCTGTGTGGATACATTGTCAACATGCATGATCTTATAGGTAGGGCAGAATGTTAGACGGGCCTGCGTGCCCAATTCTTAACCCTTTCAAAATAAAGTTTTGTTGTTGTTGTTGTTGTTGTTGTTGTTGTTGTTGTTGTTGTTGTGTAAATACAATGTAGACATTCATGTTCCTATAGAACATATATGTTATGTGTAGATAAAATATAAATATTCATGTTCCTATAGCACATATTGGTTCTGTGTAGATAAGATACACATATTCATGTTCCTATAGAACATATAGGTTCTGTATTGATTGTATGAACATGCATGTTCTATAGAATGTGTACGTTGTGTGTAGACATAACAAATATTTGTATTACTAAAACAAATATCCATTCTGTGTGGATAAAATGTAAACATTCGCGTTCCTTTTGAATATGAACGTTCCCTGTAAATAATATAAACAAATTAATGTTCATACAGCATATATAGGTTCTGTGTAGGTAATATAAACATTCATGCTCCTAGAGCTTATATAGGTTCAGTGTTCCCTATATCAATTTATGTTCCTAGAACAAATGTCGATTCTATGTGGGTAATGTACACATGTATGTTCCTAGAACAAATGTCGATTCTATGTGGGTAATGTACACATGTATGTTCCTAGAACAAATGTCGATTCTATGTGGGTAATGTACACATGTATGTTTCTAGAACAAATGTCGATTCTATGTGGGTGATGTACACATGTATGTTTCTAGAACAAATGTCGATTCTATGTGGGTAATGTACACATGTATGTTTCTAGAACAAATGTCGATTCTATGTGGGCAATGTACACATGCATTTCCTAGAACAAATGTCGATGCTGTGTAGGTAATGTACACATGTATGTTCCTGGAACAATGTCGATTCTGTGAAGATATTGTAAACACCCATGTTCTTTTAACAAATGTCGATTCTGTGTAGATAGTATAAACATTCAAGTTCCTATGTTAAACATTTTGCTGTCTACACATCTGCTGACCACGTGACCGCTAGCATTGTGAACCTTAGCGAGATCTGACCTTGACTTTCTTTGGGTGATTGTCAACAAGAAGTTGTATCCGTGTCACAGAACTCAGAGGGTCCGCCTCGTGATGTTTCTGCTGAGGAAAGTTCCGGTGAGACATCGGAGATTCGGGTGACGAAAATTTACCAGTGAAAGGGAAGTAACCAGTAATTGGACTCTACCCGACCCGAATCGTTGCTCGCCCTTTAAGATTATTCAGATGTCCGGGCAAGACCGACAGCGCATGTCTGACTGCGCAGTCGAGTGTCCCGGAACACCTGATCAGTTGGAGACAAAGGTTGCCGGCAGGCAGTCGACATTTTGGCCTAGTGCTAAGGGAGAGAGAGCAGGACGCCGTGTCTTGACGAGGGTTAAAGACTTCCGACATCATGTCCAGTTGCAGTGACAACGCTTCTCGTCTCCACTGTCGTGCTGTTTGTGTGAAGGTATGTGTACAACCGTTTTCATTAACTAGTGCGGTGTCGGTGATTCAAATTATGAGATTTCACTAGCGCGTGTACTGACCGGCGCGGGAAAGGAGGTCACGTGTGAACAGTGGCAAGCTTGTAGTTTACGACTGTAAAATTAAGCCTGTGGCAAACGCGTGTGTAGCAGCATTGTACTGCTAAGATATTTCATAGGTTAGCAGCGCGCGGCTTATTTACAGCCCCTGTTGATCGGGGAAATCGGGGTCAGGGAAGTGAGACCTATAATTCGAGTTCACACATGGCCAACTTTATATCCTCGAGCGTCGGCGGGGCCAGCGCGGCCGAACCGTTACTCACAGCGCTAACGGAAGTAGATTAAGGAGTCGCTTCGGATATATCGAGTGATATATCGATGAAATCGGGCAAGTGCAACGAATCGACTGCACCGGTCGGCCGAACCCTCCGAGGTCGTTTCAAGGTCGTGCCGGGAGTCGAGCGTCTGATCACCAGGTGGCCGACCACTGACTTTCTTCTTGACTTTCCTCACATCTGTCTTGTAATTAGTTCCCTCGATGGAAGGCCAGCTTAATATAGTGGTGTCCTGAGAGGTTGACAGAAGGAGAAGGGACCATTGCGACAGAATTGTTCATATTGAACATGACACCGTTCTAAATGCCCCGACCTGGGACCAGGGAGGGGGGAACGGGGTGTGGATTTCTGCTACAGGGAGATCACCCTGTATATTTATGTGGAGTTCTTGGATGGTGCCTACGGCCTGGTACGACATCAGCGTTGGCGGATAACAAGAAGGAGGTGAGGGAGTACTGCCATTAGCCCTCCTTAAGGGTGCTTCTATCTTTAAGTACAACTAACTCACTAACCACATGTGTTGTCTAGCTATGTTTCAGCAGAGACCCATATCTCCGACACCAACCTTGACCCAGTCCTACGTTCGTCTGAGAAAGAGGATGTAGGTGGACAGCTGCCACTTTGGTTCTAGGTCCAGTCTGTCCTCGACCATTGGAGCAGCCAGTGAAGGAGTGCGGCCCTTATGGGAAGGGTCCACATGTCTGAGTAATGGGGACTTAAGTGTATCTGCTGTGGGTAAGTCTGATTCATGGTGCTCTCACTGAGTGTTATCCTCCACAGATTCTATCTTGTTGAGAGCAGAGCCATGATCTGGGGACGAGTCCAGTGATCCGGACTAGGGCGACAGCCGGTGTGAACAGCTGGGAAGTCCACTACCGCAGCGAGCAGTACGTACAATCGAGAGTACATCTCAGGAGGGGCTCCAGCTAACGCCTCGCCCACTCCACGTCTGATAGCCCAGGTTATGTGTCAGGACAGCACCATATCGCCTTGTTCGTTACTCCAGCGGGGCAAGTATCTGATTGTTGTTAGTGTCCAGGTTGTGACCCTGACTGACTGCCTGCATGCCAAATAATGCTGATGTCTCAGCTACCAAGTGCCTGGTACCCTGTGGTGCCTGATATTGTTGAAGAACTTTGGTCTGTTTTGAACTCTATCTAAAGTGCCACGTTTCAGCGGGAGAGGTATCTGTGCTGTGATATCTGTGCTCCTAGTCGGATGATCTGCGCAGGTTGCATAGACAGTTGGGACTGTTACTACCCCTGAGTGAGAGATCACCCACTTGCGATACCCGCAGTACCATCAGACTTTTCCAGACGCTTCAGAGGAATGTTCTAGTTCCTCAGCTTCCGAGAGACAGTCTTTATCCCTACTCTAAGGTGATCCAGACTTCAGGGACGTCATCCACCGAAGGTCCCAAGTACCAGTGAGTCAACTCGCCAGCCATCCTATCCAAGTGGAGAAACCTATACCTGGAGGGAGACCTGAGAGACTTGGTGAGCGTGTCTGACTTACCCAATAGTGTGACTTGAGGCCCTGACGATGATGACACTTCCTCCAGGAGGCTGCTCGATCCTTGCCACGTCTTATCTCGCATAGATAATGCAAGGTCTATCTCGGAATCATTATCATTCTCATTCATCCATTCATCTTGTATAATACACCATATTGTTAACATAGTTAGCTGCCAGAGTTGCGTCATGAGTTCAGGACGAAGTTTGAAAGGGGTAACGTCCCTTGGTTGAGAGTGAGGGAGATAGGGTTCCAAGTGTCGAAGGGGTTTGTGGACTGAGGTCACCTATGTCCCAGGGCTAAAGGTATCCCGTTGTTAAAGTGTGATAGCAGGTTCCCCTCATCCCAGGGAGTGCTATGACATTATTTGGGGGCTCGTCCGGCATCCAAAAGATTCAGCTCTGGTGATTATTGATAGGTGTTAGGACATATCATTCCTATCCTCACTATATAAGTCTATGTAGGTCTTGGGTCCTATTTCTTTCTTGACGAAGACGGAGTGACTTGTGGTGTGCTGTGTGTTGTGGTGTATAGATTAGAGTTGTGTACTGACTATCTATATATTGCACTTTTGGATATACACTAACACTACTAACACACCCACCCTAACTATGGCCTCTGGCAAACTAAATATGACTGAAGTGCAGGCAACAGGCGAAGGAATGGGCCTGAGAGGTGATGCACTTTCGCAATATATACAAGAGGTGGAAAGAGACTTCCGGCAGGAAGAAAGAGAGAGAAAAAAGCGTGAAGCGGACCTGGAGGATAGAAAGTTAGCCTTGGAGGAAAAGAAATTAGAAGCTCAGCAAGCAGCTAAAAAGTTAGAAGCTGAGCAAAAGAAGTTCGAATCTGAACAAGAAGCTAGGAGACTTGAGCGAGAGCATGAGTACCGAATGCGGGAACTCGAGCTCAAAGCACAAACCAGTAGAAATACAGAGGGAGCCGTAGGCGGTTCTTCACTCCCTGGTTCACCCACCTTAGGTAGACATGGTTACCATGCCATGAAGTTTCCCCTTGCAATCTTTGAGGAAGACAAAGAGAAGATAGATCAGTTCCTACAGAAATTCGAGGCTATGTCTGTCGCAATGGGTCTCGATAAAGAAAAATGGTGTCTGAAAGTATCTCAAGGTTTGCGCGGAACAGCGTTCGAGGTCTATGCCCGTTTACCGGCGGGACACGAGAACGATTACGACGCGTTAAAAGAGGCGTTATTGAAACGGTTCGAAATGACTTCACACACGTACCGGAAGAAGTTTCGGTCTGCGAACCGCGAACCTAGTGAGTTATTCGCCGCGTATAGCCTGCGACTCAAATCCTATTTGCATAAAGGGATGGAGTTAGCCGGATTTGCGAAAGACTACGAAAGTCTCGAAGAACTAATGATCGTCGACCAAATGCGACAGCATATGTCGAAACCGCTAAAAACTTTCTTGGGGGAACAGGGGGCGGAGAGGTTAGACGTCGTGGCAAAAATGGCTGAAAGGTACGTCGTAGTACATGGGGAGGCTAGTGATACCTGTCCCACTAGTACTAAAGGTCAGGACAAGTCTGACAAGAAGAAATTTAAAAGCTCTCAGCAGAAAAAGGTAGAGTCTTCAGAAAGGTCCACAGGAAAAAGTCCAGAGAAGTCAAAAGATGGGAGTAAGAGCCCACCTAAATCTTCCCCGAAGAAGAATTGGAAGGGAAGATGGTGTTCGATATGCAAAGAGCCCTCGCATAATACGAAGGATTGCAAAGCGAAGGCTAAAAGCTCTCACTTCGCGGCCTGCCTAGTGGAACCAAAGGCGGTTTCCACCGAAAAGGTCGAGGTCGTTAACAGGACTGTGGACCAAGAACGACCACCAGTGGTAGAGCTGGTGGAAGTAAACGGCCAACAGGTGGAGTGTCTCTACGACACTGGCCTGGATGGCGAAGCCGTAATTGCTGCCAATCTGGTGCGACCAGACCAACTCACGGGGGAGAACATCGAGATACAGCCTGCCATGAAGAGTGCTGTTGCCATGACGTTACCGATAGCCAATGTGGAGATTAGCTCCAAATACGTCACGGGCATCATTCCAGCAGCTGTATTACTCGATCCCCTTTATCCCGTGATCCTGGGAAGCAAATATGTATTTCTAGGGGTGCCGAAGGAGCCAATCCACCTAGGCGACATACATAAATGCGACCACGCGGGAAAAGACGAGGCAGATGCAACCAGCTCGGAACCCCTGCTAGGGGATTTGCGCACTGCCCAGAGCGATGACGCAACGCTGTGCCATTGCTACAAGAAGTTGCAGAAAAGTGCTGACCCACCGCAACGGGGCCAGTACTATCTGAAGAATCGGCTGCTCTACCGAAGAGCCGGACGGGGAAATGAACTGCACGGACAGTTGGTGGTCCCGAATGACTACCGTCTCCAAATTCTTCAGAGGGGACACGCCATATCCGGTAGTAATCTATCCGGGAGTGGACATATGGGTGTCAGAGCGACGCTGCAGCGAATTTCCGGTCATTATTATTGGCCCGGAATAACTGGTGATATACGCCGGTTAGTAAAGACTTGCCCAGAGTGCCAGAAGGCAACACCCACGAATCGGACTAAGACTAGATTAGCTCTTAAGGTGGGAGATGGAGCATTATTGTGGGGTCCCAGAAGGACCAATATGCTCGACGTAGGATGGCAAGGACCTTTTCCCGTGGTCAGGGTAGTGTCCAAGTCCAACTACGAGATCCGGATCGGGGGAATTTTGAGAATTTTCCATGCAAATCTCCTACGAAAACCCGAGGAGAGGTCCGGTGAAAAATCTCCACACCTGTTGGCAATGGCAGTCGCAGGAAATAAGGTTACAGGTCCAGACGAAGACCAAGCAGACCCAGTACTACATAGGGAGGAATATGGGAACGTACGGGGTAGGTCCGATTGTCCACCCAGCGATAGGGGAACCATCATACATCTGGAAGAAGCCCAGGGGGAAGGATTCCCTAGTAACCTAGTTCGGAAGGGATGGGTAGCGTCGGGAAAGGCGCGTGAGGCCCGGAACTCCGTTCGATCACCGACTGACCAACCTCGCTGTCGAAAGAGATGGCCGGGGAAGCCACAGTCCAGACGGGTCTGGAAGACTGCATGGTCCATCGAGGACGATACCGTTGATCCTAAGGCGTGTAGCGTAGGGAAAACGAGCGGTAGTAACGACACCGTTACAGGCGGGATGAGAAGATCCACCTGTATTGCGACCCGTCGCGTACGCGAGTCGGTATTTCGGCTGGCCGAACGTAACATCTCGACGGGCGAGCGCGAGTGTCTGTGGTAAGTCTGGGCTTGTTAGAAGTCCCAGCAATGCGTGTATTGGATGGTGTACCCTTTCGGGTACCTTCAGTCCATCGATCTTTGATGGATTTGGCCACCTCACAGAAGCTCAACGCGCGCTGAATGCGTGGGTTGTTAGTGCTTCAGCCCTACAACATTACAGTTGAATACATTCTCGGTAAGGAGAATGTTGGGGCTGATTGATTTTCTGTCTAGGCATCCGGTCCCGGAAGAAGAGGTTGAGATCACTCGGACCGAACCTCCTGAGGAAAAGAGTTGACCCGGTCAACTCTCTTAAGAGAGGGCCTATGTCACAGAACTCAGAGGGTCCGCCTCGTGATGTTTCTGCTGAGGAAAGGTCCGGTGAGACATCGGAGATTCGGGTGACGAAAATTTACCAGTGAAAGGGAAGTAACCAGTAATTGGACTCTACCCGACCCGAATCGTTGCTCGCCCTTTAAGATTATTCAGATGTCCGGGCAAGACCGACAGCGCATGTCTGACTGCGCAGTCGAGTGTCCCGGAACACCTGATCAGTTGGAGACAAAGGTTGCCGGCAGGCAGTCGACATTTTGGCCTAGTGCTAAGGGAGAGAGAGCAGGACGCCGTGTCTTGACGAGGGTTAAAGACTTCCGACATCATGTCCAGTTGCAGTGACAACGCTTCTCGTCTCCACTGTCGTGCTGTTTGTGTGAAGGTATGTGTACAACCGTTTTCATTAACTAGTGCGGTGTCGGTGATTCAAATTATGAGTTTTTGCTAAAGCGTGTACTGACCGGCGCGGGAAAGGAGGTCACGTGTGAACAGTGGCAAGCTTGTAGTTTACGACTGTAAAATTAAGCCTGTGGCAAACGCGTGTGTAGCAGCATTGTACTGCTAAGATATTTCATAGGTTAGCAGCGCGCGGCTTATTTACAGCCCCTGTTGATCGGGAAAATCGGGGTCAGGGAAGTGAGACCTATAATTCGAGTTCACACATGGCCAACTTTATATCCTCGAGCGTCGGCGGGGCCAGCGCGGCCGAACTGTTACTCACAGCGCTAACGGAAGTAGATTAAGGAGTCGCTTCGGATATATCGAGTGATATATCGATGAAATCGGGCAAGTGCAACGAATCGACTGCACCGGTTGGCCGAACCCTCCGAGGTCGTTTCAAGGTCGTGCCGGGAGTCGAGCGTCTGATCACCAGGTGGCCGACCACTGACTTTCTTCTTGACTTTCCTCACATCTGTCTTGTAATTAGTTCCCTCGATGGAAGGCCAGCTTAATATAGTGGTGTCCTGAGAGGTTGACAGAAGGAGAAGGGACCATTGCGACAGAATTGTTCATATTGAACATGACACCGTTCTAAATGCCCCGACCTGGGACCAGGGAGGGGGGAACGGGGTGTGGATTTCTGCTACAGGGAGATCACCCTGTATATTTATGTGGAGTTCTTGGATGGTGCCTACGGCCTGGTACGACATCAGCGTTGGCGGATAACAAGAAGGAGGTGAGGGAGTACTGCCATTAGCCCTCCTTAAGGGTGCTTCTATCTTTAAGTACAACTAACTCACTAACCACATGTGTTGTCTAGCTATGTTTCAGCAGAGACCCATATCTCCGACACCAACCTTGACCCAGTCCTACGTTCGTCTGAGAAAGAGGATGTAGGTGGACAGCTGCCACTTTGGTTCTAGGTCCAGTCTGTCCTCGACCATTGGAGCAGCCAGTGAAGGAGTGCGGCCCTTATGGGAAGGGTCCACATGTCTGAGTAATGGGGACTTAAGTGTATCTGCTGTGGGTAAGTCTGATTCATGGTGCTCTCACTGAGTGTTATCCTCCACAGATTCTATCTTGTTGAGAACAGAGCCATGATCTGGGGACGAGTCCAGTGATCCGGACTAGGGCGACAGCCGGTGTGAACAGCTGGGAAGTCCACTACCGCAGCGAGCAGTACGTACAATCGAGAGTACGTCTCAGGAGGGGCTCCAGCTAACGCCTCGCCCACTCCACGTCTGATAGCCCAGGTTATGTGTCAGGACAGCACCATATCGCCTTGTTCGTTACTCCAGCGGGGCAAGTATCTGATTGTTGTTAGTGTCCAGGTTGTGACCCTGACTGACTGCCTGCATGCCAAATAATGCTGATGTCTCCGCTACCAAGTGCCTGGTACCCTGTGGTGCCTGATATTGTTGAAGAACTTTGGTCTGTTTTGAACTCTATCTAAAGTGCCACGTTTCAGCGGGAGAGGTATCTGTGCTGTGATATCTGTGCTCCTAGTCGGATGATCTGCGCAGGTTGCATAGACAGTTGGGACTGTTACTACCCCTGAGTGAGAGATCACCCACTTGCGATACCCGCAGTACCATCAGACTTTTCCAGACGCTTCAGAGGAATGTTCTAGTTCCTCAGCTTCCGAGAGACAGTCTTTATCCCTACTCTAAGGTGATCCAGACTTCAGGGACGTCATCCACCGAAGGTCCCAAGTACCAGTGAGTCAACTCGCCAGCCATCCTATCCAAGTGGAGAAACCTATACCTGGAGGGAGACCTGAGAGACTTGGTGAGCGTGTCTGACTTACCCAATAGTGTGACTTGAGGCCCTGACGATGATGACACTTCCTCCAGGAGGCTGCTCGATCCTTGCCACGTCTTATCTCGCATAGATAATGCAAGGTCTATCTCGGAATCATTATCATTCTCATTCATCCATTCATCTTGTATAATACACCATATTGTTAACATAGTTAGCTGCCAGAGTTGCGTCATGAGTTCAGGACGAAGTTTGAAAGGGGTAACGTCCCTTGGTTGAGAGTGAGGGAGATAGGGTTCCAAGGGTCGAAGGGGTTTGTGGACTGAGGTCACCTATGTCCCAGGGCTAAAGGTATCCCGTTGTTAAAGTGTGATAGCAGGTTCCCCTCACCCCAGGGAGTGCTATGACAATCCGTTAGTGTTGAGACGATAGGCCTCAGGTTGAGACAGCACACATTATGTTGAGACAGCACACCTCAAGGTGAAACAGTGCTTATTATATTGAGAAAGTGCACATCAAGCTGAGACAGTGCACACGAAGCTGAGACAGTGCATACTAAGCTGAGACAGTGCACATTAAGCTGAGACAGTACACTCTATAGTTATGTTATGTTATGTTATGTCGAACGAAGTCACTGCACATTGGACATTCCCATACGTACCCAGTCCTCCGCTGGAACAGCCACCCCAAAGTGCGCCTGCTCACTGTTCCCACGAGTCGTTGTTATGGTATCTCGCCTCTCTTTCCCACAAAGGCAGCAATGACGTACTTGACCAGGCTTAACTCCCAGTTCGTACAGTCGGGCTAGAGCCTGTGTCTCGTGACTATTCGCAAAATGAGTCCCTACTGCGTTGATTATATATGTCCTGCCCATGCTTCTTCCAGTGTGTGTTGTTGCATTATTTGCCAGCTAGTCTGCCCTTTGGTCACCCCCTGACTCCGGTATGTCCGGTTGTGTACATATTGTAGTGTATGGTCGGTGTTTGGTCTAGAACAGTATTTGTGTGTGATGTGTGAGTGTGTGTGTGTGTGTGTGTGTGTGTGTGTGTGTGTGTGTGAGTGTGTGTAAAATACACTTTGTAAGTTCACGCTTCTGTACTCGCCATCTGACTTTTATTTCCTATTGTGGCGCAGGCCATAAACCAGACAATGCCAAGCCGTTATACTTTTTGCAATCTGTTGAAGCTCGCTTTATCTCTTCCCAGTAGTACTCATCTCTGTCTGTAATTCTCTTCTAAGTGTGGTTTTAGGTCTTCCACTATTTGTTTTCCTTGTGGGTTCCAGACAAGAGAGTGTCTAGTTGTATTCCTCTATGATGTTCTCAATTCGTCAACCTCAGCGTCTCTCCATATACTCTTGGCTCGCTAAGATTTGTCTTCCCGTGAGCTCCACATGGTGGTTCTGTCACACCAAACATTGGTAACTAGTGCTACATATAATCTGCTGTTGGTGTTAGATGGGTATCCACCCGCATTGTTGCCCGGGTACTTAGATTCCACACACTTCCGTATCTGATGAGAATGGCGGAATACTGCTGGGCTTATTCTAAGTGCAATGCCATCGTTTCTTCTTGTTTTGTTTTTTTTTCATTTAAAAACTGGTAACCGAGTTTTAAAGACGTCTATACATAATTTTGTAGTCGATAGATAGCAAAGTTTATTTGTTAACTGAGTATTCTTTACATTTTGCTACATGGAATAGCTGACAAATGTTGACAGGTAATTGAGTGTTCTTTGCATCATAATATAGACAATGGTTCTTCTTCTTCTTCAGCTTTCCGAGCCATTGAGGTTCTTTGCTGCAAATACAATCCGTCTCCATTCGTCTCTCTGGTGGACCTTCTCTTGCCAGTCGTTGATTCCAAGTGCTTGTAGGTCTGTACATGTATTATCTCCCCACCGTCTTCTTGGTCTACCTCGGGGTCTACGGTCATTTATTTCCTGAGTGTAAGCGAGTTTTGTTTCCCTATTATCTTCCATTCTTTCTATATGCCCCAGCCATTGTAGTCTATTAGCCTTCATGATACCAGTGATTAGCGGGGACTTAAACAGATCATAAATGTCTTTGTTACTTCTTCTTTTCCATTCTCCACTTTGTGTATCCCTAATGGGTCCAAAGATGCGTCTTAAAATTTTGTTCTCAAAGGTTTGTAACAAGGCTTCGTCTCCTTTCGTTGTACTCCAGGTTTCAGAGCCATACAGCACAACTGGTCTGATCAGTGTTTTGTATATTGTGATTTTGGTGTTACGAGATAGCGCCTTTGATTTTAGTAGGTGTTGTAGTGCATAGTATATCTTATTTTCAGAGTTGATTCTAGTTTGTATTTCTTCCCTTATGATGTTGGAGCAGTTGAAGATTGTACCCAGGTATTTGTATGTTTCCGTTTTTTTAATGGTCATATTATCTATTTGTATGTGGCCAGAGTTTTTAGCCACTCCGTCTCTTGAAATTACCATATATTCTGTCTTATCTTGGTTGATAACCAGCCCCATCTGTTGGGCTTTTTCCTTTAAGTGAGTCAATATTTCCAATGACTTTTGTTCACTTTGTCCTATAATATCTATATCATCTGCATAACCAAGCAGCTTGGATGTTCCTCCAATATCACATTCCTCCTTTATCTTCCTTACAACTTTCTCTAGAGCCAGATTGAAGAGTAGCGGCGATAGTGCATCACCCTGTTTCAAGCCAGATGTTATTTGGAAAGGGTCTGATTTCCTGCCTTTATATGTTACTATATTATAAGTATCTTCCATGCATAGTCTGGTCATGTTGATTAACTTCCTTGGTATTCCAAATTCCTGCATAGCATTCCATAGACTATTCCTATGGACACTATCATAAGCCTTTTTAAAATCCCAAAAAATGTTATGGAGATCTCTTTTACATTCCCAATGTTTCTCGGCTATTTGTCGTAAGATAAATTTCTGATCTATTGTTGATCTGTTTTGTCTAAAACCTGCCTGGTAGTCACCTAATATGTCTTCTGAATATGGTTTTAGTCTAATTAGTAATACTGCGGATAGTATCTTATAGCTTGTGGACAGTAGTGATATTCCTCTATAATTTTCACATTGGAACTTGTCTCCTTTCTTAAAGATAGGTATCAATAATGACTCTTTCCAGTCATGGGGTAATTCTTCTGTCCTCCAGATTTTAATTATTAGTTCGTATAGCTTTAGATGTAATGCATGGCCACCTGCCTTTATAAATTCAGCAGCAATTCCATCAGTCCCAGTTGCCTTATTGTTTTTAAGTCGTGCGATTACATATAGGATTTCTTCAAATGTAGGTTCTTCAATTTGTGGTTCGCATGTTAGAACCTCTTCCTATGGGAAAATGTTACTTGGAGCTTCACAATTTAGTAATTCAATAAAATATTCTTTCCATGTGTTGCACATTTCCTCATTGGTATTTATCATATTCCCATTTTTGTCTTTTAAACCATATGTGTTTTGTTGGTGCCCTCGTTTCATTGACTTCAGTTCTTTAAAAAATTTTCTGGATTCATTTTTCTGGTGATTAGTTTCCATATCTTTGATTATATTACTCATATATTCTCGCTTCTGCTGTCTGACTATTTTTGTAGCCTCTTTACATTCATTTCTATAATTCTCTTCCTTTTGGATGTTATTGATGTCATTTAACCATACATGTCTGGCATTCTTCTTCCTAATGACTGCTTCTTCACATTTTTGATTGAACCATCTGTTCCTTCTATGCGTGGTTAACACACCGAGACATTCTTCTGCGGTAGATTGAATTGTATTCTTGATGTTCAACCAAGTTTGGTCAACGCTTTCCTCCGAAGGGTTTTGCAGAGTTTCAAGTTTACATTTTATTTCATCTGTAAATTTCTCTTTGACTGTAATGTCTTGTAGTTTTTCTCTGTTATATGTTGGGTGTAATCTTTGTAATTTAGTATAGAAAGCTCTCTTAAGTTTTATTTTAAATTTTGCTCCAACGAGGAAGTGGTCACTGTGGCACTCAGCTCCTCTATAACTTCTGACTTGCTGTATGTTTGATGCATTTCTGTTGTTAATTAAAATGTGATCTATTTGATTATAGGTTCTCTTGTCACATGATTTCCAAGTTTGTTTGTGTATATCCTTTCTTTGTAGTCTGGTACTGCTAATCTGCAGTCCTTTGGCTTCTGCCAGGTTGATGACTCTCCATCCATTATCATTTGAAGTTGTATGTAGGCTTTCCATACCAGCCACTTTTTTATTAGTTTGCTCTCTACCTATTTTTGCATTGAAGTCTCCCAGCACAATCAGGATGTCCTGTTTGGGGGTTTCTTCTATGACATCTTCCAGATCATTATAAAAGTCTTCTTTAATATCATCTTCTTTCTCTTCAGTAGGTGCATGTACATTAATCATCGTTATATT
Organism: Cepaea hortensis; assembly: GCA_963921405.1. Lineage (NCBI taxonomy): Eukaryota > Metazoa > Mollusca > Gastropoda > Stylommatophora > Helicidae > Cepaea > Cepaea hortensis. The sequence goes on along the minus strand of OY992887.1, from coordinate 5,323,324 downwards.
TTTCCATTTACCTTTTATTCGTAATTTACTAATCCTGTCATTAAAAGCTTTAAAGTTTAAAACGTTCCCCCATAACTCTTTTTTGATGACAAATCCTGTTCCTAATTCATGTTTATTTTGGGTGTTTCCTCCATATATTATAATCATTCCATTTTGCTCTAAAGTACCCTCTCCTGGCCACCTTATTTCTTGAATTGCTGTTATATCCATTTGATATTCAACCAGCTCCCGGGTTAGTTCTTCGGCCGCTCCAGCTCGATATAGTGTCCGTACATTCCATGTTCCAAATCTCAAAAGTCCTTTAACGTTCCAAGGTCGTTGTCCAGATAAGTCAGTCCGATATCGAGGCTCGTGTATTTGTTTCGTAACAAAGAAAGGTTTTTACAAAGGTGGGGATGTTAACCCCACGCTTCAACCCCCAACCTGGAGGACCAGGGTGTTTCTCTTTGTCTGTTCTCTACCCTTTGACCTGTCCGGCTTGGGAGGCCCTGCTGGTAGCTACGCTACCGCCGGCATAGCTCTCAGGGTCATTGAGAAACTCAAGCTTCCCCACCACGACAAGGTGGAAACACCATCGGGGGAGAGACAATGGTTAGCAATTGTTAACAACTAAACGAGTGTTCTTTACATCCTGGTATAGACAATGGGTGCGAATGTTAACATATGTCCGAGTGTTCTATACATTCTATTATAGACAATTGTTAGCAAATGTTAGCATGTTTCCGAGTGTTCTTTACATTCTATTATAGACAATTGTTGGCAAATGTTAACAAGTAATCTATGTTCTATGCCTCCCAGTGTTGGCAATGGTTGGCAAAAGAGGTTAGAGGAATACAAAAAGAGGAAAGCCATACCTTGATAAAGGTTCCAAGATCCCTATAGGCCACAAAAGGTGTTGCCATCATCTTGATCCCAATCAGTGATCCCACCTTGCCACAGTCCTGGCTGGGGACACCCATCGCATAGGACAGAGGCCACAGCACGTAGGAACAGATCAGCTGCAAAGATACATGACTAATATACCCTAGTTCGGTGTTTGACACAAGTACACTTCCCCCTGGAGGTGGAGATGGAGTCTGTCGACAATGGAATACCCAAATTAACAGGCAGCTTGCCGTCTTGACAGACGATAGTTTGTAAAATGGAGTTATACCTCTCCATAGCACAAAGCCTGGGCTGAATATAGAGATCATGTGTTGCCCATGCAGCATGATCCTTCTCTCGGCCTGTCTAGTTTACTTTAGAGGAAAGGTAACACCAATACGTCTGGGAAAAGACAAGCTGCAGAAGCTGCCGGATCAGCAAAGTAATGCTCTAACTGTCCGCCTGACGGAGCTTCCATCCTAGACCAGTTGCCGACCAAGGCTTAGGGCATGGTCTGCCCTGCCATGAAATGTTATCTTTAGGTTGCATTTCCTCGCACTACAGTAAGGCTTGAACCCTCCTAATAGCGCTTCTCCGCTCGAAGCCGTTGGCATAATGTGAGGTGTCGGGTTTGGTAAGCGTCGCCCAACGTTCGGCGCTAACAGAAAGCAAGTAGTACCGTCTACTGTTATACGGTAGCTCAGTCATATATGATTAAGACCTGTCTTTGAGAAATGCCTGAAAGAAATACCTAAAACTCGAACAACAGAATATTTGAAACCCGAAAAATAAAATACCTGAAACCCGTACAATGCAATACCCGACATCCGTACTATGAAATACCGGAAACCTGTACAATGAACTACCTAAAACCCATACAATGAAATACCTGAAACCCATGCAATGAAATACCTAAAGCCCCTACATACCTGCCACCCCTAGATAACCATGACCTGTTTGGTGACGCTGTGAGACCCGAAAACCTCGAGACTGCTGTGACAACCAGGAAGTGCCAGTGTCACAAACGTAGATGTCCACAGAGGAAGGTGATGCCGGGTGGGTTGGAAATGTGGCACGGAAGACGATCACTTGTGGATTGTATCCAGAAAATAGTGGACATATATTTGTGGAGAAAAGTAATTATTGCACCACTCCCCACGGAAATTCATCACTGATTATGATGGTGGTAATGGTGATTATGATGATGATGATGATGATGATGATGATGATGATGATGATGATGATGATGATGATGATGATGATGACGACGATAAACTCACATCAAATGTCATATTCTCCACCCCAGCCCGGTCCCCTACCCACACCAGCAAGGTATCCACCAGGTTCATCAGAGACACGAAGGCCAGCATGTTGACCATGATAGAGCCAATCAGCTTGATGGAGAAGGCAGCACCGTCAGAGCAGGCCTGGAGGACGTTCTTCGGTGCCCTGCCAATGGAAGCATCTCACATATGAATGCAGATATGCCACGCTGGAGGTTCGTACGCTCAACTTACATTTTCTGATAGAAGGACTCAAATGTGGATTTGTGCTATAGCTTGCATTTTAATATTTCACTTAGGAGACCCGGGTTCTAATCCTGGGTAAGGTGAGAATTCTTTTTTGGTGTGGTTGGGTGGGCGGGGGAGGGGGGAGCAAAAAGGAAACCCTAACCTGCGCAGTTCGCGGCCCACTGCACTAGCCAGGCGGCCTTAATTCCTCAGTCTCAAGACCGCTGTTCTACACTGCAAAGTGCTATAGGCAGTAGATGGCAGATGGCAGTGTACTTAAGTGTTTTAGAACAAGTCTCTTAGTGTAGGTTTCCAAGTCCAACAGTCTAATTATACGGTTCATAGTACAAAACTCTGCGTTCCCGTCTCTAAGTCTCTTGGTACACATTGTCAGTCACAAGTCTCTTGGTACAAATGTACAGGCACAAGTCTCTTAGTACAAATGTACAGCCACAAGTCTCTTGGTACAAATGTACACTCACAAGTCTCTTGGTACAAATGTCAAGTCATAAGTCTCTTGTTACAAAGTTGTCAGTACAGAAATTGATATACGTTGTCGGAAAACACAAGCAGCGGAGAAGCACGACTGTCCTCGGTTGTCGGCAAGGCACTTACTGATGATAATAATGACAATGAGGATGATAATCATGATGTGTTTAATTTCAAACCAGTTTGACGTCAATCACTAGCAGTGATAACTACATCATGCAAGCCTAATACGTCATTCAAGGTAACTACGTCATAGAAGGATAACTACATCATACAAGGATAACTACGTCATTCAAAGATAACTACATCATGCAAGAATAACTATTACATACACGGATAACTACATCATACAGGGATAACAAGGTCATTCAATGATAACTACATCATACAAGGATAACTACATAATACAAGAATAATATATCATAGAAGGATAACTACTGCATTCAAGAATAACTACATTATGCAAGGATAATAGTCCTGCAAGGATAACTACATCATACAGGGATAAATACGTTATGCAAGGATACGTACATCATACAAGAATAACTATATCATACATGGATAACTACGTCATACAAGAATAACTACATCATACAAGGATAACTAAGAATTTAATATATATTTTTTAAACTATATAATACAAGTATAACTACGTCATAGAAGGATAATTACAACATACAAGGATAACTACATTATGCAAGGATAATATGTCATACAAGGATAACAACATCATACAGGGATAACTAAGTAATAGAAGTATAACTACATTATACATGTATGACTACGCCATACAAAGATAACTACATCATACAAGGATAACTACATTATGTAAGGATAACTACATCATGCAAGGATAATACGTCATACAAGGTTCACTTAACCATACAATGATAACTACATCATGCAAGGATAATACGTCATACAATGATAACTACATCATACAAGGATAACTACGTCATACAAGGATAAGTATCTCATAACTGCATCATACATGGGTAACTATACACGGATAACTACATCATACAGGGATAACTATATCATACAGGGATAACTATATCATATAAGAATAACAACATCGTAGAAAACAAGTTAGCTGCATGTCCTTTATTGGAAGTAGCATTCAACCCCAGTATTTTTGGCTCTTCGTGATTCCTGGGAAAGTTTACGTTCAGTAGTTGGCGTTGCTTTCTGAACGATCGGCACCCATACCATTTCCTACAAAACCAGCGTAAGGTGGATCTACTGCCAAAGCGCCTACAGCTGTGTCTCGAACGCGGGAATGCGGAATTACGAACTGCGTCCGTAACACTCTTCGCCACGGAGCGTGTAACATCAGACAAGGATACCTATATAAAAAAAGGATACCTACGTCACAGAAGGATAACTACGTCATAAAAGGATAACTACGTACTAAACGGATAACTACCGCATATAGTGATAACTGTATCATACAGGGATAACTACATCACATAGTGATAACTATATCATACATGGATAAAAATATCATATAAGGATAACTACATCATACTGGGATAACTACATCATACATGGACAACATAGATACTTATTGCTCATTACTCTGAACTGTCGCGCATGTTGACACCCCTCTGGCTGGCATAGTTCACTGTCTCCACTTCCGGGTAGATCAGCTTGGAGATGGCAAGTCCGGCAGGGGCTGATATCACAGAGGCTGTCAGCAGGTGGTTGGCAGGCGCCTGAGTGGGTGAATGGTTAGACAGATAGATACATACATTGATGAGTGGATAGGTAGATATATAGATGGATAAATGGATAGATAGATGGATCCATGGATGGGTCGATGATGGATAGATGGACGAGTAGACAGACAGACAGACAGACAGTCAGACAGACAGAACGACCGACCGACCGAGAGACAGACAGACAGACAGACAGACAGACAGACAGACAGACAGACAGACAGACCGACAGATGAACCAACCGACCGACAGACAGACAGACAGACAGACAGACAGAAAGACAGACAGACAGACAGACAGACAGACAGACAGACGACCAGGGACTGTGTCACACCTATTTCTGCACCTCACAGGTCAGTGTGACAGACTTCGGCACACATTTGTGTTAGGTTTACTCCTCTAGACAGATTCCATCCAAGGTCACGGGATCTATATATCCGCGGGTAGGTTTTCTTTCCTAAGAATCCTGCCAAGATCCTGAAAACCTGCTCTGTACGATGTCCAACTGCCATGGAATTGTTAAATTGCGCAACTTGCAGAGAGTCTCCTGGTTTTCGTCCTGATACGAGAGGGCTAGGTGTTTGATTTCACTACCCAATATATCGGCTGATGTGTTGTAGCCTAAATAGGGCTGAGTGGTCTCCAGGAATGGTGTTCGCCTCCAGTGCTGGAGATCCCGAGTTCAAGCCCCGATGGGGTCCGGGATTTTTTCACGTGGACTTCTAGTAACAAAATTGTCTCTGGGTAGTGAGATCGGACGCCCGTGTGTATTGTTGTGCACCTAAAAAAACCTTGGCAGGGGATATCGAAAAAATAGTAGTATAACGGCGCTGCCCGGGCAAAATTTCGAGTTAAAAGTCTACCCAAAGTATTTCAGGATCCTCGCTGGTGCTACGAGTTCGTGTACTGAGCTGAGATTCTCCTGACTCAGGCTTGAGGTAGGAGAAGAACGGAGCACTTATGGGTTACACCCGTGTGCCGTGACGTTGATCCATCGACTAAACTAAACTAAACTAATTAGGAGCCTACGATCCTTATAAAACCCCTTTAACGCTATTCTGGGGACGTGCCTTGAACCGTATGAGCCAGTGATCTCTGTCACGACTTCACACTAATAGTTCAATAGTTCTCCTAACAATGCAGCAACAACACTAATAGTCCAATTGTTCTCCTAGAAATACAGCATCAACACTAATAGTCCCATATTTCTCCTAGCAAGACTGCATCAACACTAGCAATTAAATAGTTCACCGCTCAATACAACATCAGCACAAATGCCCTACTAGTTCTCGAAGCAAAACATCCCCGGCACAACACCTTTCTTTATTTCGCACGTTGTTGTATTTTATATTTCAATGTAAACTGGACTTCATCTTGCGCGTCGTCTGCTGCCTTATTCCAGTATAAACTAGACTACTTCTTTCACAAGGTGTGATATGACATTCCAGTGTAAACAAGACTTCTTCTTGCACAAGGTTTGATATTATACTCCAATGTAAACTAGATTTCTTGCAAATCGGTTGTAGCAATTTTACAATAATAACTGTTTCATTTACACATATTCCTCTCAAAGGCATTCTAACTAGTTCATCTACACACATTCTTATCTATAGCACCCAAACCAATTCATCTACACACATTCTTATCTATAGCACCCAAACCAATTCATCTACACACATTCTTATCTATAGCACCCAAACCAATTCATCTACAGCCCTCATAACAATTCACCAATACACGATCTTATCTAAGCCACATATATAAACTGTATTGATTGTTTAAACGTGTCACCCCAGCTTTGATAAACATGGCCATAAATGCCCCAGAAATGCTTGAGAAGCCACAGGTCATGATGGCGTGCAGTTCTGACTTTGTAACTGTGGGTAGGTAGGGTCGGACGATCAGAGGCGCCTCGGACTGTGGACAAAACGAGAACATCTCAGTCACCGCTATGTGATGTGTGGTTTCGACGTATGACAGTTAGTGGATGCTATCAGTGATTATGACGCCATGTTTTGCATTGAAGGGTGGCAGGTTGGTTTATTGGTTGGTTGATTAGTTGTTTGGTTGGTTCGCTGGCTTGGTTACATGGTTGAATGGCTGGCTAGGTGATTGGTTGTGTGATTGGTAGGTTGGTTGATTGGTTGAGTGATTGTTAGGTTGGTTGGTTCGCTGGGTTGGTTAGATGCGTGGATGGCAGGTTGGTTGATTGGTTGTGTGATTGGTAGGTTGGTTGATTGGTTGTGTAATTGGTAGGTTGGTTGATTGGTTGTGTGATTAGTACGTTGGTTGATTGGTTGTGTGATTGGTAGGTTGGTTGGTTCGCTGATTTGGTTAGATGGTTGGATAGCTGGCTGGTGGATATGTTGGTTGATTGGTTGTTGGGTTGATGTTCTTGTTGTTGGTTGTTGGGTTGTTGTTGTTGTTGTTGTTGTTGTTGTTGTTGTTGTTGGGTGATTGGTTGTTGGGTTGATGTTGTTGTTGTTGTTGTTGGGTGATTGGTTGTTGGGTTATGTTGTTGTTGTTGTTGTTGTTGTTGTTGTTGTTGTTGTTGTTGTTGTTGTTGTTGTTGTTGTTGTTGTTGTTGTTGTTGTTGTTGTTGTTGTTGGTTGGTTGGTTGATTGGTTGTTGGGTTGATGTTCTTGTTGTTGGTTGATTGGTTGTTGGGTTGATGTTCTTGTTGTTGGTTGATTGGTTGTTGGGTTGATGTTGTTGTTGTTGTTGTTGTTGGGTGATTGGTTGTTGGGTTGATGTTGTTGTTGTTGTTGTTGTTGTTGTTGGTTGATTGGTTGTTGGGTTGATGTTCTTGTTGTTGGTTGATTGGTTGTTGGGTTGATGTTGTTGTTGTTGGGTGATTGGTTGTTGGGTTGATGTTGTTGTTGTTGTTGTTGTTGTTTGATTGGTTGTTGGGTTGATGTTCTTGTTGTTGGTTGATTGGTTGTTGGGTTGATGTTGTTGTTGTTGTTGGTTGATTGGTTGTTGGATTGATGTTGTTGTTGTTGTTGTTGTTGTTGTTGTTGTTGTTGTTGGTTGATTGGTTGTTGGGTTGATGTTCTTGTTGTTGGTTGATTGGTTGTTGGGTTGATGTTGTTGTTGTTGTTGTTGGGTGATTGGTTGTTGGGTTGATGTTGTTGTTGTTGTTGTTGTTGTTGTTGGTTGATTGGTTGTTGGGTTGATGTTCTTGTTGTTGGTTGATTGGTTGTTGGGTTGATGTTGTTGTTGTTGGTTGATTGGTTGTTGGATTGTTGTTGTTGTTGTTGTTGTTGTTGTTGGTTGATTGGTTGTTGGGTTGATGTTGTTGTTGGGTGATTGGTTGTTGGGTTGATGTTGTTGTTGTTGGTTGATTGGTTGTTGGGTTGATGTTGTTGTTGTTGTTGTTGTTGTTGTTGTTGGTTGATTGGTTGTTGGGTTGATGTTCTTGTTGTTGGTTGATTGGTTGTTGGGTTGATGTTCTTGTTGTTGGTTGATTGGTTGTTGGGTTGATGTTGTTGTTGTTGTTGTTGTTGTTGTTGTTGTTGTTGTTGTTGTTGTTGGTTGATTGGTTGTTGGGTTGATGTTCTTGTTGTTGGTTGATTGGTTGTTGGGTTGATGTTGTTGTTGTTGTTGTTGTTGTTGTTGTTGGTTGATTGGTTGTTGGGTTGATGTTCTTGTTGTTGGTTGATTGGTTGTTGGGTTGATGTTGTTGTTGTTGTTGTTGTTGTTGTTGTTGTTGTTGTTGTTGTTGTTGTTGTTGTTGTTGTTGTTGGTTGATTGGTTGTTGGGTTGATGTTCTTGTTGTTGGTTGATTGGTTGTTGGGTTGATGTTGTTGTTGTTGTTGTTGGTTGATTGGTTGTTGGATTGATGTTGTTGTTGTTGTTGTTGTTGTTGGGTGATTGGTTGTTGGGTTGATGTTGTTGTTGGGTGATTGGTTGTTGGGTTGATGTTGTTGTTGTTGGTTGATTGGTTGACTCATTGGTTGGTTAGCTTGTTGGATGGATAGTTGACTTGGTGATGGAATAACGACCTGCGCAAGTTCAATGTTCTAATTTTGGTTTGTCTCGCCTTGTCTCTTCTATTCCTGGAAGCGTTAATCAGAACTCAAATGACAACGTGGGTTCGAGGCAGGCAGTGGCTAGTACCGGTTGTCGCATGTTCCAAACCCCCTGGAGGAGGGACATTTCCAGACAGATACTCGTGCTCCCAGGTCGACCCATTGTCACATAGGCACCCGGAAATCTTCCAGAAAGTACATGTCACGTTACCAATCCAGTGCCCATTGGTGTATGAAAATACAGCGTCAATCCCGTATACTCAACATGTGTCAAGGTGCGTGATTAATTGACCATTTCTTTAATTGCATGTCACACAAGGCCCGCACAGCACTGGGAACATTGTCAACTTCTAGGACCATTGAGTATATTACAAAACTGAGAATGTTCAATCTCAGAATCAAATAATTACTTCTGCATGGATCAGAAACATAGAGAACAACTGAAACATTAATCCATCAACTACAAACGCTTACTGGCTAGTGGTTCAGCGGAATATAAGGATATATGTGATATGGTATAATCAATAACACAGATGATAATGCTGGTTCGATTATGATTAAGAGATTGACGCGCTACGCACTGGATTTCCGAGGCATATGAATTATTGATGATGAAGATTATTATGACAAATACGGAGCTTATAGATATGACTAAACACATCCCGGAGGTCAGAAAGAGACGCTGGGGATGCACAGAAAAGATCTTTTAGTAGCATGACTAGAAAGTCTATTCCCTAGAAACAATAGAACAAGGAATAGAGGCAGACCAGACATACACACAAGGAATAGAGGCAGACCAGACATACACACAAGGAATAGAGGCAGACCAGACATACACACAAGGAATAGAGGCGGACCAGACATACACACAAGGAATAGAGGCAGACTAGACATACACGGAGAGGAATGTATGAAACCTACATCCAGCTGGGGACATGTGGAGAGCTGCAGGTACAGACAGCAGATAGTAGCACGTGATGGCGGTTGGCTGTGTGCTTATGTCCATTGGTGGATACACGGAAACAGAACATGAATAACAAGACCGGGGAGGAGGAGGGAAAAGGAGAAGAAGAAGAAGAAGAAGAAGAAGAAGAAGAAGAAGAAGAAGAAGAAGAAGAAGAAGAAGAAGAAGAAGAAGAAGAAGAAGAAGAAGAAGAAGAAGAAGAAGAAGAAGAAGAAGAAGAAGAAGAAGAAGAAGAAGAAGAAGAAGAAGAAGAAGAAGAAGAAGAAGAAGAAGAACAAGAAGAAGAACAAGAAGAAGAACAAGAAGAAGAACAAGAAGAAGAACAGAAGAAGAAGAAGAAGAAGAAGAAGAAGAAGAAGAAGAAGAACAAGAAGAAGAACGAACAAGAAGAAGAACGAACAAGAAGAAGAACGAACAAGAAGAAGAACGAACAAGAAGAAGAACGAACAAGAAGAAGAACGAACAAGAAGAAGAACGAACAAGAAGAAGAACGAACAAGAAGAAGAACGAACAAGAAGAAGAACGAACAAGAAGAAGAACGAACAAGAAGAAGAACGAACAAGAAGAAGAACGAACAAGAAGAAGAACGAACAAGAAGAAGAACGAACAAGAAGAAGAACGAACAAGAAGAAGAACGAACAAGAAGAAGAACGAACAAGAAGAAGAACGAACAAGAAGAAGAACGAACAAGAAGAAGAACGAACAAGAAGAAGAACGAACAAGAAGAAGAACGAACAAGAAGAAGAACGAACAAGAAGAAGAACGAACAAGAAGAAGAACGAACAAGAAGAAGAACGAACAAGAAGAAGAACGAACAAGAAGAAGAACGAACAAGAAGAAGAACGAACAAGAAGAAGAACGAACAAGAAGAAGAACGAACAAGAAGAAGAACGAACAAGAAGAAGAACGAACAAGAAGAAGAACGAACAAGAAGAAGAACGAACAAGAAGAAGAACGAACAAGAAGAAGAACGAACAAGAAGAAGAACGAACAAGAAGAAGAACGAACAAGAAGAAGAACGAACAAGAAGAAGAACGAACAAGAAGAAGAACGAACAAGAAGAAGAACGAACAAGAAGAAGAACGAACAAGAAGAAGAACGAACAAGAAGAAGAACGAACAAGAAGAAGAACGAACAAGAAGAAGAACGAACAAGAAGAAGAACGAACAAGAAGAAGAACGAACAAGAAGAAGAACGAACAAGAAGAAGAACGAACAAGAAGAAGAACGAACAAGAAGAAGAACGAACAAGAAGAAGAACGAACAAGAAGAAGAACGAACAAGAAGAAGAACGAACAAGAAGAAGAACGAACAAGAAGAAGAACGAACAAGAAGAAGAACGAACAAGAAGAAGAACGAACAAGAAGAAGAACGAACAAGAAGAAGAACGAACAAGAAGAAGAACGAACAAGAAGAAGAACGAACAAGAAGAAGAACGAACAAGAAGAAGAACGAACAAGAAGAAGAACGAACAAG
>OY992887.1:5269772-5307272 GCA_963921405.1 Cepaea hortensis | reverse complement strand
ATGCCCTAGACATTTCTAATTACGATACTGTAGATAAGGACAAATGCACTAACTAATGGCCACATTTTATCAAAGATAAGATATTTGTACACAAAGGTGACGTAATCATGGGTTGCATTGCATCATTAAATTATACTTATATTTTTAGTGGTCATTAGAAATCATTATGAATCGCCCACAACAGTTGAGTCATATATACGAGGGTAAGTTAATACGAGGGAAGTCAATAAAATAGCCACAAATGGCTGTAGATATATAACTAACTATGATAACAACTTGAAACCAGTTTATTTTTATACATGCATTGTCCCTTTATTTCTCAACATAATTTCCACCAACATTGATGTACTTATCCCATCGTTTTATCAATCCTCCGAAACCGGCCGCATAGAACTGTGTGCTCTGTTTTCTAAACCACATTTTCAGTTCACATTCAACTTTGGCGTCACTCGCGAATGTCTCCCGCTAAGGTGTGTTTTCAGTGGACATAGCCCCTAGCAATTTCCCGAAAAGCAGTGCATAGCTGCGTAGAAAAAGTTACGAGCGAGAGTCAATAAGTAAGTCACACATTTCTGTCGGATGGCAGGTAAATGAAAAAAAGTACGCAGTTCTATGCGGCCGGTTTGGGAGGACTGATAAAACGATGGGATAAGTGCGTCAATGTTGGTGGAAATTATGTTGAGAAATAAAGGGACAATGTATGTATAAAAATAAACTGGTTTCAAGATGTTATCATAGTTATTTATTTTTCTACAGCCATTTGTGACTTGCCGGCTTCCTGGCCTAGAGGTTAGCGACTTTTCTCCGTAATCTCGTATACTCTCGTAAGTAACGTGACGACGGTGAGAATCAGCAGTGGTTCGAATCGCGTCGGTAACTTACGGGGTATGTGAGCCGGCCGCTCAGTAAGCATTGGCAAACTACTGAGTGTAATCATGCCAAGAAATCAACAATCAGCTGAAAAATGCTGACATTGACAGCAATGTCCTGTAAAGGATATGTAATCAATGAGTGACTTACTTATTAACTTACCCTCGTAAATGTACCGCAATTAAGTAAATTAGTACTATATGTCTTGAAAACTAGAGCCAATCAACAATTTAACATATATTTTTTTTCGTTTTCATTACACCAAAATGATTAAGATCAATTGCGAGTATTTTCATATCCGGTACATTTTCTTTGTTTGACAAGTGTTATCCAAGATTCGCAGCCGTATGTTAAACCTGGATCTATGTAAACTTTCAAGAGCTCTTTTTCTAACTTCCATCTATTATAATTGCCTCTTCTTGCCTTTCTCATGTAGGCATTATGTTTACAATAGGTCTGACTCTTGCAGGTCGTTTGATTTTATTTTCCAGCTTTACTTCCACTTCCCTTGTGGATTTTGTTGTTGTTATTTCTTTTTTCGTTTTATCGCTTTTAACTCGGGCGTTGCGAACATTGGACTTATATTTTCGCGTGCCATCAGGCTAACCCTCTGTGACTTCTGAAATACTAGTAATTTACGCCCCGAGTCAAGGACGTATTCAATAATAAGATGAAGTAGAGAAGTATGCTGTGATGCTACTTGTATTATGTTTGACAACAAGGATTTTATTAACGTTACTGCATTCAAGCTCTAGTTCATTGTTTCTAGGTTGTTAATTCAAATATCAAAGTCTGTCACATCAAAACTATTCTAAAGTGATTCGACCAATGTTTTACATATATTTTCGCCATGCCAAACCCACTGCGCCGGTCTCCCTGGCCTAGGTGTTAAACGACTTTAACCGTATTCCAGTTTATCCACGTAGGGTAACACACCGCGCGAGAATTGGTAGCGGTTCTTGCCGCGTTGGTGACTTACGGGATAAGTGAGCCGGCCGTTCAGAAAGCAATGGCAAACTACTGAGCGTAATCTTGCCAAGAAATCAACAACATGGGTAAAATGCTGGTGCTGACAGCGATGTCCTGTAAAGGATATGCGGGAAAAATAAAATTCCCGCTCCAGTTTTCTACAATGTTTGAACGCAACTTATGCTTTAACACACATAACTAATCTTCCTCTCCCCCATGCCCCCAACAAATCAAGGTGTATATGGTGGGTATCTGTGAATGAGTGCGCGCGCACGCATGTGTGTGTGTATGTGTGTGTAGATAAGAGATGATATACATTTAACTGATGAGAAACAGTACGAGGCACTCACGTCAATAAAGAACCCAGCCATGTCGTGTCTGAACGAGTCGCCGAACACAAAGGCGGTACCTTTATCAGAGAGCCGGACGAATTTGAAAATGAGGTCACCTATCCATTTGAAGGCCACAAAGCCGGCCCACGTCCTCAGGGTCAGTATGGCGAACACGATCTGGACGATGAAACCCCAGAACACCGGATGCCAGTTTACCTACTCGATTCAAGAACAATATAGGGCGCTAACACATCAGTTATGGGCATTTGGGTATTAGTCCATCCATTCTCCAATCAATCAATCAAACAATTAATCTATTTATCCGGAAGCTCCGTGGCGAAGTAGTCAAGCCGTTTGACTCGGGATCCGAAGGTTGTGGGTTTGATTTAGGGCCGCGTTCTTTGGTTCACGAGTGAAATTTTTCGGAGCCTCCTTGGGTCGTCGCTAGAGCTATGGAGTTCGTGCTTTGTGCGACGCTTTCCGCGTTGCGGAAAGAGACGGAGCCATATGGGATAAAACCCGGTGCAATGAAGTCTACCCTGTCGACTTTTTTAAAGCGACTTTTAATCAGTCAGTCTCTCAATCTATCTGTCTGTCCGTCCGGCCGGTCTGTCTGTATGTCTGGTTTATGGGCAGGAGTGTGTGTATGTGTGTGCCTTGCTGTATGCACGAATGAAGATATATAGGCGTGAGAGAGAGAGAGAGAGAGAGAGAGAGAGAGAGAGAGAGAGAGAGAGAGTGTGTGTGTGTGTGTTTGTGTGTGTGTGTGCATTATGTATAAGTAAACTTCTATTAGTGAGTTCATGATTGTGAGAAAGTAGGTCGGTGGGTCGGTCGGTAAGTCTGTCTGAGAGTGATGACATACGGTAGACAAGCGACCTACCCTGCTCGGTTTGAAGGAAAACAGGAAAGACAGGATAATCAGTGCAGCAATCCCGATCAAGGCTTGAGCATTCTGTGGGTGCGAACTGAGGACATCCAGGCCCAGGTAGACACAGACGGCTGCCAGAGCTGCCAGGTACAATCCGCTGTACAAAAGACAATGAAAGAAAATAATAATGGTAACTTATCTCAAACGACAACTACCCAAAAACATTCCCTTATGTATGGCACGTTACACCCTCCTTAGGTATTTATAATGCCCATGTTAAACACTGTCTCAGTAAATCATTTGTTATTGAATATTTTTCATGCGTTTTAATGTTATTGTTATTTTGTTGTCAAAATTTGCTTCATAAATGATGTTGAATGAAAGAATGTATGAGAGGAAATAGAGAAGAAGAGCAGAATGTCAGACGGGCCTGCGTGCCCAATTCTTAACCTTTGAAAATAAAGACTTTCGTTTGTTCGTTCGTTCGTTCGCTGGGGGAGCATGGGAGTGAGATGCATTGTGTGGTTAGTGATGTAGTCTCGCGGTTCCTGTCAGATGTTATGGATTAACTACAATTTTTGCCAGATGTTGTGGTTTAACACAAATTATTCTTGTTTACTGTTTAATAACAATTATTCTTGATTACTGTTTAAGAACGATCATTCTTGTTTACTGTTTAACAACGATCATTCTTGATAACTGTTTAAGAACGATCATTCTTGTTTACTGTTTAAGAACAATCATTCTTGTTTACTGTTTAAGAACGATCATTCTTGTTTAGTGTTTAAGAACGATCATTCTTGATTATTGTTTAACAACGATCATTCTTGATTACTGTTTGACAACAATTATTCTGTATTCCTGGTTGCCGTGGAATACACCTCATACCGTAACGTGAGCCAAGAACCAGCATGAGAGTGTACAGCATGAGAGTTTACAGCATGAGAGTATACAGCTTGAGAGGCTTGCTCATCATGGCAGAATGCATAAGAGCTCTTGTCCTTAAACTTCTAGCCTATTAACACCGAGGTAGCGGGTTCAACCCTTACACCGGACAGTTGGACTAAAATGTTGGCTTCTCGACCTTGACTTGGGGACGTAAATTACAACTATCTCAGAAGTCAGAGTGGGTTCGCCTGATAGCGAGGGACACTGGTAATAGGGAAAGTTAATTCACACTCAAAAATAAGTCCAGTGGAGTAGAAGTAGAAGCACGTCAATTGACTACGTTTGAATTCAAAGAAATCGACAACAACAACACAACAACAACAACAACAACAACAACAACAACAACAACAACAACAAGACACCGAACAACGCTGCGATTATGTATGTATTCAAGATGCTGGTACAATAAATATATGTGCGAGGTCTGACAGTTCACGATTTATTATACGATTACCCCTATCCCGTTCAACCTTAGAAGGGAAGTTATATTTGGGTCCATCCCTGACTCAGATTAATAATCCTGTGACCGAGTCAGATATAAATATGATATTAATTAGGACAGTTCACATTGGAGACCGGGGTTAAACAGTACTGGCCTGGCCGTCCACCCACAGCCCTTAGTGCGTCATTGTGATGTGGAAACAGCGTTATTCTGACGCAGCATTCATAGGCACTACGTTTTAGTTTTGCCGTAATTTACCGGAGATGTGTTTGCGTTAATTTTCGGTTTCTTGTTTTTGTCTCTCCGATTTAAAGATATATAGAGTACTGGTGACGTTAAATTCCCCGATTACTTCAAGATCGCACTAAAACAGAAACCGATTACTGGATAATATGTTTGCCTCCACGAGCTACAAATTTATACCTCTCGTTTTCTCAAATCCGTGTCCTGAACAAAAGTACAGACTTACTTTATAAGACGTAATTACACCCGCCAATTCCATTTTAACTAGACTTTGTGCATTGATCTATTACGTTTTTTTTTAAACTTTATCATCTATTTTTACTTAAGATTATGTAGTTTTCAACTATTAAAGTTGGCAATCCCATATCAAACTGAAGTTATAAAGATGGCATGCTGTATATTGTGGTATTTCAATGGCGGAAAATGGCAGTAGTCATCCAACTATTAACAGATAATATTGTTATGGAATATTCATAGCAATTCCAATGCCAATGATTGCATGCTTGCATTCAACACGCATTATAGCATTTATGTGTTAATTTTTATCACTCTACATGGACCACATCATTGATAATTTTGCATCTTTCCAACGGGACTACTTTTGCCAAAATGCATCACGCCGGTGGCCTGGCGTTATTGACAAGACCGCGCGTGTTAGTCACGCGCTGAGTCTGACGTCACCACTGACGGTTGAGATGTATATATTTGTGTGCGTACGTATATATATATATATATATATATATATATATATATATATATATATATATATATATATATATATATACGTACGCACACAAATATATACATCTCAATATATGAGCAACATATATATATATATATATATATATATATATATATATATATATATATATATATATATATATATATATATATATATATATATATATATATATATATATATATATATATATATATATATATATGTATATACACTGGCAGAGTTATCTGTTCTTGAGTTAGAGAGCGCCAGTGTTAATCTCCTTGACGACAGTGCAACAAACAGTTGTGTGAGTCTGTAGGTAGGGTCACAAAAAGTAACAAGGTCAAAACCGTTTTGTTTTATATGTCTTTGTTAAATAATAAACTGACACACAATCTGTAATATCTTAGCTTAGAAATGACCTACAGACTTGAATAAGGTACCGTTGGATATTGCTAAAGTGGCTAGGCATAGACAACCTGCACTTCCTCATACAACACTGGTGCAGTAGGAGTAATCTGTTGCAAGCGGAATGTATCTTATATGGTTGTCAAGGTACGTCAACTGTTAAACAAACTATGAGAGATTGCCCACGATGTTTACACACTATATCATACCCTAGCAATAACGGTCAAGAACGAATTCACCACCACCCCACCTCCCCCCCCCCCCCCCAACCCGCAACTCAATTTATTCATTAACTGCGTCAAAATATAGAAATAGATTTGACCTGGGTAAAATGATCAGTCTGTCTTGCTGTTTATTGTGATTAATTTCCGGTCACTATCATATTGGTTGTTTTTCTGAGATGCTGCCAGTGATCAAGTTAATATAAATTACCTGACAGACGTATAGACACACAGACATATAGACATACAGACAGACATACAGACAGACATACAGACAGACATACAGACAGACATACAGACAGACAGACATACAGACAGACATACAGACATACAGACAGACATACAGACAGACAGACAGACATACATACAGACAGACATACAGACAGACATACAGACAGACATACAGACAGACATACAGACAGACATACAGACAGACATACAGACAGACATACAGACATACAGACATACATACATACAGACATATAGATAAGCACATCGACAGACAAACTAGTACATATACAGATACTAAGAGAGACAGATCAACAAACTGACAGACAGGAGAGAGGCTGACGGTACATACACAGACAGGAGGACAGAGAGGTCAACGGACTAACAGACTGACGAAGGGCGGACAGAAAGACAGGCTGAGATATAGGTGGACGTAATAGACGAAAGACTGACAGATAAACAGACAGTCAACAAACACACAGAAGGACACAGACAGACAGCACACAAGCAATCAGCACACAGAAAGACAGCACACAGACAATCAGCACACAGACAGTCAGCACACAGATAATCAGCACACAGACAGTCAGCACACAGACAGTCAGCACACAGACAGTCAGCACACAGACAGTCAGCACACAGACAGTCAGCACACAGACAATCAGCACTCAGACAATCAGCACGCAGACAGTCAGCACACAGACAGTCAGCACACCGACAATCAGCACACAGACAGTCAGCACACAGAAAATGATGCACACAGACAGACAGGACACAGACAGACATCATACAAACAGCACACAAACAGACAGCACACAGACAGACAGCACACATACAATCATGCACACAGACAGACAGCACACATACAGTCAGCACATAGACAGTCAGCACACAGTCAGTCAGGACACAGGCAGTCAAAAGACAGTCAGTCAGCAGACAGACAGTTACTCACACAGACAGAAGGCATACAGTTAAATACACAGACAGTCAGCAAACCGAGAGTCAGCACACAGACAAAACACAGACAGTTACATACACAGGCAGTTTCATACACAGACAATCAGCACACACACAGAAGACTGACATTTACACACACACACACAGACAGTTACAAACACAGACAGTTATACACACAGACAGTCACACACACACACACAGATAGCACACAGACAGTCAGCACACAGACATTCAGCACACAGACAGTCATACACACAGTCAATCACACAGACATTCAGCACACAGGGATTAATGCACACAGACAGTCAGCACACAGTCAATCACATAGACAGTCAGCACACAGTCAATCACACAGACAGTCAGCACACAGTCAATCACACAGACAGTCAGCACACAGTCAATCACACAGACAGTCAGCACACAGACATTAACGCACACAGACAGTCACCACACAGTCAATCACACAGACAGTCACCACACAGTCAATCACACAGACAGTCAGCACACAGTCAATCACACAGACAGTCAGCACACAGACATTAACGCACACAGACAGTCACCACACAGTCAATCACACAGACAGTCACCACACAGTCAATCACACAGACAGTCAGCACACAGTCAATCACACAGACAGTCAGCACACAGACATTAACGCACACAGACAGTCACCACACAGTCAATCACACATACAGTCACCACACAGTCAATTACACAGACAGTCAGCACACAGTCAATTACACAGACAGTCAGCACACAGACAATCAGCACACACATATTAACGCACAAAGACAGACAGCTCACAGACAGACAGTCACTCCGACGTTGGCAGACTTACTATCGAAGGAACTGCCTCAGGTGTTTCATGTAACTGGACGTCCCGTACTTGACCAGAGCGCATGTGCAGCCTTGTTTGGGAAGACACCTGGGTAACAGCTTGTCGTGGAAGAGTTTAATGATGATGAGGCATGTGATGACTGTCAGGATGTAAGACCCCTCGTCGTAGTACCTGGAGATGATCAACACTGATATAGGTGGAGAATGTGCAAGGTTACGGCTAACTAATCAGTTTAGATCAAATTAACCAACAGATATCCTTTCTTCACCTATGGATGCACTGCGCAAGAATGACACGCAAATTCGTGAAGCGTTGCACACTTTGTTTGGTCGGCATCTGGTCCAAGATGGAAGCCCCGACAGAAGGACAGCTGCTCCGGCAGCTTCTGTGGCTTGTCTTGTTCCAGATGTATCATCGGTGTTACCGTTCCTCTGGAGTAAACTAGGCAGGCCGAGAGAGAGAGAGAGAGAGAGAGAGAGAGAGAGAGAGAGAGAGAGAGAGAGAGAGAGAGAGAGAGAGAGAGAGAGAATCATGCTGCACGGGCTACATATGGCTTCTACAATTCAGCCCAGGCATTGTACTATAGATAAAATCAAATCAAATCCAATCAACTTTATTTTAAAAGGGTCACAAATTGGGCACGCAGGCCCGTCTTACATTTGGCCCTTCCAATCACTCATCTTTCGCCCATAAAGGCAATTTACCATGTTATGAGGCCCATCTCCCACCTACCCACACATCACCCCACCCACACATCACCCCACACACACACACACCCAAGCCACCCACACACATACATCCAGAGACACATACATACCCCACCAACCGACCCATCCCCCTCCCGCACATCCCCCACCCACACACACTGCCCTCACCTGTTCCTCCAACCTAAACACACTCGCCACCCACACAAACATCTCCCATCAACCCACACATCCCGCGCCCACCCACATACACATCCTAACCCACACACTCATCCCCCACCCACACATCCTCTCCCCACCCACACCTTCAACCACTCATCCCACAACCACACCTCCATCGACCACATATTCACCACCCACGCATACACACCCCCCACCAACCCACACATCGCACATCCACTCACACATCCCCAAACCATACACACACATACCCACCAACTGACTTCTCCCTACCCACACACACATCTCCCTAACCACCTATACATCCCCAATCCATTCACACACACCCCACCACCCCACATACATCCTCCACCCACCCACACATGCCCAAACCCACATCCCCCACCACACACATCGTCCACTCACACATACATCCTCCACCCACCCACGCATGCCCTAACCCACAACCCCCACCACACACACGCCACCACCCACACTTATATCCTCCACCCACCCACACATGCCCTAACCCGCATCCCCCACCACACACATCCCCCACCACACACATCCCCCACCCACATATACATCATCCACCCACCCACGCATGCCCTAACCCACATCCCCCACCACACACACCCCACCACCCACACTTACATCCTCCACCCACCCTCACATCCCCTAACCCACATCCCCCACAACACACATCCCCCACCACCCACACTTACATCCTCCACCCACCCACACATGCCCTAACCCACATCCCCCACCACACACATCCCCCACCCACACATACATCCTCCACCCACCCACGCATGCCCTAACCCACATCCCCCACCACACACATCCCCCACCCACACATACATCCTCCACCCACCCACGCATGCCCTAACCCACATCCCCCACCACACACATCCCCCACCCACACATACATCCTCCACCCACCCACGCATGCCTTAACCCACATTCCCACCACACACATCCCCCACCCACACATACATCCTCCACCCACGCACGCATGCCCTAACCCACAACCCCCACCACACACATCCCCCACCCACACATACATCCTCCACCCACCCACGCATGCCCTAACCCACATCCCCCACCACACACACCCCACCACCCACACTTACATCCTCCACCCACCCACACATGCCCTAACCCACATCCCCCACCACACATATCCCCCACCCACACTTACATCCTCCACCCACCTACAAATGCCCTAACCCACATCCCCAACCACACACATCCCCCACCCACACATACATCCTCCACCCACCCACACATGCCCTAACCCACATCCCCCACAACACACATCCCCCACCCACACTTACATCCTCCACCCACCCACACATGCCCTAACCCACATCCCCCACAACACACATCGCCCACCCACACTTACATCCTCCACCCACCCACACATGCCCTAACCCACATCCCCCACCACACACATCCCCCACCCACACATACATCCTCCACCCACCCACGCATGCCCTAACCCACAACCCCACCACACACATCCCCCACCCACACATACATCCTCCACCCACCCACGCATGCCCTAACCCACATCCCCCACCACACACATCCCCCACCACACACCCTGCACTTGAGTAGGAGTTATTTCTACATTACTAAGACTGACAGTTGGACAGTTCTGGAAGACGCAGAGATGTGGTTTCTGTGTTGACTGCTAAACATTCCTTGGACGCTTATAGAGACATATATCCATGTACTACAAGAGGCAATTTCTCAAAAGTATTTGATTACACACAACAGGAAATGACAGTCATCATGTTGTAATCACACTATGAGTTGAGAAGTCCTGGACAACTCTTCAATACGAGATGTCTTCATGCTGTGATCTCGCTGTGAGTCGAGAGGTTCTGGAGAACCGTTCAATTAAAGAAGTCTTCAGTTTTTTGGTTGCGTTGGGAGTCAAGATGTTCTGAAGAACTTTTCATGACAAGACATTGGCCATAGTTTGGTCATGTTATGACGTTCTGGAGAGCTTTTAAGGACACAACATTGGTCAGTATCTAGTAACATGGTGAGTCAAGCGGTCCGGAGAACCTGTCCATAACTGGGGAGATCAAGGCTATTATAGACAGGGGTACACAACAGATGAGACTGCTGGTTGAGCTAGGAAAAGTGGCACGGAAGTTGATGAACGGGAAATCGATCCAGATAATATAGCCAGGCGTGTGAGCCTGGCCATCGTCGTCTCTGGGCTTGGCATTGATGATGACGTTGAAGATATCAAAGTAATAATGTAAATGTCGACACTGTTTATTACTTGATACTGTCATACATATTGTTGTTGGTTCATCAAGAATGATGATGACCATTCATTTCATCCAGTGGGGTTGAAAGTATGCAGCCGTCAGTTCTAAGATGGCTAAGAAGGCCATACATATTAACCTACGTACGGATGATCACATGTTTCCTAGTCTCAAGATTCAACACTACGGCCCAATCCGACGATGCCCGTTCTCTCCCAGCAAGTGCCATAATGTGTACAAGCAGAACAACCTAGCTGGTCGTGTACACTCGAGCTGTCGCGGCTCAGTGGCTAGCCCGCTCGCCTACCAATCCAGTGGTTATACGTTCGAATCCCAATCCAGTTAGATTTCAAACACAATTAACCCAAACTACCACATCGGCCCAGTCCAGACTGGGTACCAGGAATTCTTCTGGGTAGTAAAGGCAGCCAGCGTGACATTAACCACTCCATCCACGGAGTGCCGACGGGACTATACAGATATTAACCACTCCATCCACGGAGTGCTGATGGGACTATACAGACATTAAACACGCCATCCACGGAGTGCCGACGGGACTATACAGACATTAACCACTCCATCCACGGAGTGCCGATGGGACTATACAGACATTAACCACTCCATCCACGGAGTGCTGATGGGACTATACAGACATTAACCACTCCATCCACGGAGTGCTGATGGGACTATACAGACATTAAACACGCCATCCACGGAGTGCCGACGGGACTATACAGACATTAACCACTCCATCCATTGAGTGCTGATGGGACTATACAGACATTAAACACGCCATCCACGGAGTGCCGACGGGACTATACAGACATTAACCACTCCATCCACGGACTGCCGATGGGACTATACAGAAATTAACCACGCCATCCACGGAGTGCCGATGGGACTATACAGACATTAACCACGCCATCCACGGAGTGCCGATGAGACTATACAGACATTAACCACTCCATCCACGGAGTGCTGATGGGACTATACAGACATTAAACACGCCATCCACGGAGTGCCGACGGGACTATACAGACATTAACCACTCCATCCACGGAGTGCCGATGGGACTATACAGACATTAACCACTCCATCCACGGAGTGCTGATGGGACTATACAGACATTAACCACGCCATCCACGGAGTGCCGACGGGACTATACAGACATTAACCACTCCATCCATTGAGTGCTGATGGGACTATACAGACATTAACCACGCCATCCACGGAGTGCCGACGGGACTATACAGACATTAACCACTCCATCCACGGAGTGCCGATGGGACTATCATCTGCGACCGTAACATCTTTGCCGGTCTCAAATTTCACTTTTCCGCACACATGGGCGCGTCTCCACCCCACTCCCCCTCCCGCTTGACCTTTGACCCGTGTACCATACATCCGGTCTATTGATCCACTGGCGCCCTACGCGTGTCAGACTTTCCAAGCCAGGACACAGAATTCAGATGAGTACATTTAATTTTAATTAGTTTAATAGTTTAATATTGTCATAGTGTGTTTCATGTAGTTTTGTGTTGGTTTGTATTTGTTTGTCCTGTGCTGACGAAGGCTTTGGCCGCAACGTCCAATTTGTCTCTTGTAGTCGTGTTTTAGTAAAGCTCACAATCTACTTCTCGTTTATTTTTGGGTGATTCATTCATTGCCTATACAGACATTAACCACTCCATCCACGGAGTGCTGATGGGACTATACAGACATGTACCACTCCATCCACAGAGTGCGGACGGGACTATACAGACATTAACCACGCCATCCACGGAGTGCTGATGGGACTATACAGACATTAACCACTCCATCCACGGAGTGCCGATGGGACTATACAGACATTTACCACTCCATCCACGGAGTGCTGATGGGACTATACAGACATTAACCACTCCATCCACGGAGTGCCGATGGGACTATACAGACATTAACCACTTCATCCACGGAGTGCCGATGGGACTATACAGACATTAACCACTCCATCCACGGAGTGCCGATGGGACTATACAGACATTAACCACTTCATCCACGGAGTGCTGATGGGACTATACACATATAAACTTAGCACCGTATACCAAATATGCTTCAATGCGTTTGAAGGGGTCACGAACCAATAGTTTACCGACTCACACACATGTTTATTCTAGAGGCAGTTCTTAATATGGCTATCACCAATAGTTTGTCCACTCACACACATGTTTATTCTAGAGGCAGTTCTTAATATAGCCACCACCAATAGTTTATCCACTTATGCACATGTTTATTCTAGAGGCAGTTCTTAATATGGCTATCACCAATAGTTTATCCACTCACACACATGTTTATTCTAGAGGCCGTTCTTAATATGGCTATCCCCAATAGTTTATCCACTCACGCACATGTTTATTCTAGAGGCAGTTCTTAATATGGCTATCACCAATTGTTTATCCTCTCACACACATGTTTATTCTAGAGGCAGTTCTTAATATGGCTATCACCAATAGTTTATCCACTCACACACATGTTTATTCTAGAGGCAGTTCTTAATATGGCTATCACCAATTGTTTATCCACTCACACACATGTGTATTCTAGAGGCAGTTCTTAATATGGCTATCACCAATTGTTTATCCACTCACACACATGTTTATTCTAGAGGCAGTTCTTAATATGGCTATCACCAATTGTTTATCCACTCACACACATGTGTATTCTAGAGGCAGTTCTTAATATGGCTATCACCAATTGTTTATCCTCTCACACACATGTTTATTCTAGATGCAGTTCTTAATATAGCCACCACCAATAGAAAGAAAAAAAAATAACTAAGCTGTACATTATGCAAATGTAAAGAAACGGCAGACAGTTTAAAATTACCATTGTTGACAATTAAAATTACAGTGTGAATACGTGCGTTGTATATTTCAGCTGAAATGATTTATCTAATTACTTTAATTTATGTTGTGTAATTTCTACAGTATGCCCCTGACGAGATGCAACGAATTATGCCAGGCCATAAATCGTGCTATCACACTAGGGAAGAAATTGTTTTCAATTAAGATTTTCTTTGTGAAATAAACAATTCAGAAAAATAAACATATTTTAGAATGGAATAAACAATTACCTGTAGTAAACACAATACAGAAAATATGCCATGTATGCTAAAAATAGCAAGACCTTGAACGCGACAGCGAGGTAGCGCTTGTATCGTGAATAATGGCGTCCCAAGAATGTCTCTATTTTCTCCACAAACCGGCTACACGGTCCCCTGTCGTACAGATCATCTTCATCTTTGAAGTCTGTGGCGTCCTGAAGCTCCACGTCTGCATCAGGTGATGGAATGTGCTCCCGCGAACTTTCTGTCTCAACCCGGGACTGGTCAATTGTTGTGGTCGCCGACTCCTGCAGTAATACAGGTCAGTGATCAAAACAAGCGTGTGGGTAAAACCTGTCAAAAGGGCAGTAGTTACGATAATCACACCGGAAAATGTAGTCACATATGTAGAAACAATGCATATTTTAACGATTACGATGATTACCGTTTCCCATGATTTTTGGAGGACAGTTGGATATATGGTGGTTGGCCCATATGTTTTACCAGTCGGCGATTGGGACACAGATGGAAGTAGACCTCAACGATATCACATGAATGACGGGGATCACCAACAAATGAGCTGGCGACCGATATTCGTTTATGTACAAGACAACGGCCTTTTGGCTAAGATCGGTGCTGAGAGGTAGGAGAAGTGCCTGGGGGTTCTTGGCAAAAGCTGGTGGTCGGGAGAACCTGGAATGTGATACCACAACATCTGGCTTGAGAATGGAGGTGGAGGCGATCAGTGCAGCTTTCCACTGGATGGAGAATACGATACACACACACATCGTGATTGTAACTGACTCAGAAAGCATGCTGACTAGGGTGAGGACAGGCAAGCTTCGTGCAGAGTGGCTTGCTTCGCTTCAGAAGTCACGGGTGACAAGCATCGTCTGGATCTTTTCTCCGGGGCATGCTGGTGTGCTGGGGAATGAACAGGCGGACAGATTGGCTGGCTCTGCAGAACTTGGTGGAGTATTGATACATGACAAGGCAGACGTGGTTGCGGCCTTGTAGGAGCATGTGTACACCTCGGAGGAGCAAATGGATCACCATGGTCTGACAAGAATGCGACAGCAAGGAGTGACGAGGGAATCTGGCCGATGCTCGACGCTCAGCGGAAAGGCTAGACGGAAATATAATCAGATTGCTACTGGTACTATAGGTGTTGGAACTCTTCGCTGGCTGCTGAGGATGGGGACGGAGCGCTTATAGGAATGCCCCGAATGCTGTGATGTCGGTCCCTAAATCAATCAATCAATCAATCAATCAATCAGAGTGCATTTGCTGCCCCCCCCCCCTCCAGTAGTGCACCTGGTCTGGTCAGAGGCCGTGATGATCGACACTCTTCATATATCTTCACATTAAATGTGGGCCTGGTGGACCGCTGTGGGCAATGGCTCAAAGTGAGACTAATGGTCCACAAAAAACGGGGGAGTCGGGGGAACCAGCTTGTCTGGGGTAACCGCCAAACCAAAAAATTTTTTTTAAAATAAAGACAAAAGGAATGACAATAGTTCACAACTCGGCCCTCTTGGAACAGGAGGCGGACGTCGCTCCACTAAGCCACCCTCATCTCCTGTCCAAAATCTTTTTTTTCCCCATATCCTTTACAGGACGTTGCAGTCAAAACCATAGTTTTTCAGCTGTTGTTGATGTCTTGGCAAGTTTTGCCATTGCTTTCTGAACGACCGGCTCACATACCCTCGTAAGTAACCAACGAGACGTGATCCGCTGCCGAATCTCGCACAGCTGAATTTCGTACGAGAGTACACGGATTACGAACAAAGTCCTTAATACCTACGCCAAGAAGACCGGCTCATTGAACACTACAACAGACAAACTACAAGACACAAGAAAGACAACTCGCTACAATATTAACGCACAAACTAGGACCAGAAGTTGACATGTAGTTGTCTCCCGTCTGTAGATTGAGAAGCAAGACATTGATGTATGGTGTTGCCCACTTTGGTGACATCCAGACAGCAAACATGCGACCAAAACATGGTGCTTCCAGCTGTGATATATTTCACTCCTCCATTGTGCCAGCCATGCGTGTATATTATTCCTTGTTATTTTCTATTGTTCAGGTATAGAACTACAAAAGTTAGATTGTTAAGAGCATGCATCTTTCCCCCATTGCAAAATACGCCTGTGAGACTTGGACACTTACTCAACAAACGGAACAGCGCATACATACCTTTGAATATAAATGTTATAGACGAGTTCTGCCGGCTTCGTGGCTTAGAGGTTATGACTTTTCTCCGAAATCTCGTATACTCTCGTCGGTAACGTGATGACGGTGAGAATCAGCAGTGGTTCGAATCGTATCGGTAGCTTACGGGGTATATGAGCCGGCCGCTCAGAAATCAATGGCAAACTACTGAGCGTAATCTTGCCAAGAAATCAACATACAGCTGAAAGATGCTGGTGTTGACAGCGATGTCCTGTAAAGGATATGCAAAAAAAAAAAAAAAAAAAAAAAAAAAAAAAATAGACGAGTTCTAAGAATATCTTGGATACAGAAAAGAACAAACGCATCCATACTCCAAGAGCTGGATATTGAAGAAGGTTGGCTATTAAAGACGATACAACAAAGACCATTGAAATATTTTGGTCACTTGAAACGTCATGAAAGTTTGGAGAGAACAATAATTGAGGGGTATATGCCTGGGAAGAGAGAAAGAGGAAGACCAAAGAGAAGATGGATACAGGATGTGGCGGATGATCTCCAGATGGGTGTATCGGACACGGGACATCTAGCTTGTGATGGAGAAGTTTTCCGGGAGGTTATTATGGGAGCGAGGTTCTGCAAAGGACACTCTATTAAATGAACGAATGAATCCTTTGTTCAGATCATTTTCTAGTAATATGAGCAGCGAAAATGACTCGTGCAAGCAAGATGGGACGAAGATATGATAAGAGACTCCCTGAATACCTCACTGCCGAACTCAGGCATTTATCGTGGTATTTTGGTAGAACATAGCTGCTGGTCGCTCTGCCGGGTGTAGCCAAACCATGTTGGAGGTGTGACTTTGTATATTTTAGAATCGAGGAAAACACTGGAAGGCATGTATACGAACATGATAAGTCGAGTTATCTCTGTCTGATCTACAATCGCCATAGCCTTTCAATCGTTGGACACACGTTTCTGAGTTCACACTGGTCTGCTCACCAGCCTGAAGTCCTAATTATTTGATTTCTATAAATTTGTCTTCGACCTTGTACGGACCACATCAGCGACCTGATGCTGACAATCTGAGTCTATCACTATATGTGCCGCGTGGTCCCCGGGGGGTACAAGAGACCTTTACATTTTTTTTACTTGCTTACATTTGATCTAAACTGACATTCACTTCTCGTCATAGTTTGTATTCACATGGTAATTATGTATCTAGTCAAGACATGGACACTGTCAATACTAGATCCAGTCGTAATATAGACACTGTCAATAATTGATCTAGACGTAACGTAGTCAATGTCAATAATTGATCTAGTCGTAACATAGACACTGTCTATAATAGATGTAGTCGTAACATAGACACTGTCAATAATAGATATAGTCGTAACATAGACACTGTCAATAATAGATCTAGTCCTAATAGAGACAATGTCAATAATAGATCTAGTCGTAATATAGACACTGTCAATACTAGATCTAGTCGTAATATAGACACTGTCAATACTAGATCTAGTCGTAATATAGACACTCAATACTAGATCTAGTCGTAACATAGACACTGTCAATACTAGATCTAGTCGTAATATAGACACTGTCAATACTAGATCTAGTCGTAATATAGACACTCAATACTAGATCTAGTCGTAACATAGACACTGTCAATACTAGATCTAGTCGTAATATAGACACTGTCAATACTAGATCTAGTCGTAACATAGACACTGTCAATACTAGATCTAGTCGTAATATAGACACTGTCAATACTAGATCTAGTCGTAATATAGACAATGTCAATACTAGATCTAGTCGTAATATAGACACTCAATACTAGATCTAGTCGTAACATAGACACTGTCAATACTAGATCTAGTCGTAATATAGACACTGTCAATACTAGATCTAGTCGTAACATAGACACTGTCAATACTAGATCTAGTCGTAACATAGACACTGTCAATACTAGATCTAGTCGTAATATAGACACTGTCAATACTAGATCTAGTCGTAATATAGACACTCAATACTAGATCTAGTCGTAACATAGACACTGTCAATACTAGATCTAGTCGTAATATAGACACTGTCAATACTAGATCTAGTCGTAACATAGACACTGTCAATACTAGATCTAGTCGTAACATAGACACTGTCAATACTAGATCTAGTCGTAATATAGACACTCAATACTAGATCTAGTCGTAACATAGACACTGTCAATACTAGATCTAGTCGTAATATAGACACTGTCAATACTAGATCTAGTCGTAACATAGACACTGTCAATACTAGATCTAGTCGTAACATAGACAATGTCAATACTAGATCTAGTCGTAATATAGACACTCAATACTAGATCTAGTCGTAACATAGACACTGTCAATACTAGATCTAGTCGTAATATAGACACTGTCAATACTAGATCTAGTCGTAATATAGACACTGTCAATACTAGATCTAGTCGTAACATAGACACTGTCAATACTAGATCTAGTCGTAATATAGACAATGTCAATACTAGATCTAGTCGTAATATAGACACTCAATACTAGATCTAGTCGTAACATAGACACTGTCAATACTAGATCTAGTCGTAATATAGACACTGTCAATACTAGATCTAGTCGTAATATAGACACTGTCAATACTAGATCTAGTCGTAATATAGACACTCAATACTAGATCTAGTCGTAACATAGACACTGTCAATACTAGATCTAGTCGTAATATAGACACTGTCAATACTAGATCTAGTCGTAACATAGACACTGTCAATACTAGATCTAGTCGTAATATAGACAATGTCAATACTAGATCTAGTCGTAATATAGACACTCAATACTAGATCTAGTCGTAACATAGACACTGTCAATACTAGATCTAGTCGTAATATAGACACTGTCAATACTAGATCTAGTCGTAATATAGACACTGTCAATACTAGATCTAGTCGTAACATAGACACTGTCAATACTAGATCTAGTCGTAATATATACACTCAATACTAGATCTAGTCGTAATATAGACACTCAATACTAGATCTAGTCGTAATATAGACACTCAATACTAGATCTAGTCGTAATATAGACACTGTCAATACTAGATCTAGTCGTAATGTAGACACTGTCAATACTAGATCTAGTCGTAATATAGACAATGTCAATACTAGATCTAGTCGTAATATAGACACTTTCAATACTAGATCTAGTCGTAACATAGACACTCAATACTAGATCTAGTCGTAGCATAGACACTCAATAGTAGATGTAGAGGTAACATAGACGGTCATTGCCTCACCTCGTCCATGTCTGCATGTCCAGGGTTTCCTGCGCTATCGTCGGTCTCGGACGGCCAGCTCCCATATCTCGTGTCTGTGCCTCCATTCTGAAGGTCGATGTAGTTATTGTTGTCATCTTCTATATCTGAGATGTTGACCTGAAAGCACGGACATGGTCAAGGTGCTATATGTTGTCTAGAATATTCAGACAGGCATTAGACTAGCCATCACATCATTATCATTATCTTAATCATCATTATTATCCTCAATATTATTATCGTAATCGTAATCAACCTCTTCATCAATATAACCACCTCAGAGAGCTCAAACTGACTGCCGTGCGGCTTCAGGAGATCAGACTGGCATTCCCAGAGATAATCTATTTAGCATGTCCACAAACATCTGTGTATTTCCCTTGACCTTTTCCCTCAACTCTTCCATACAACACATCTGTCCACCATTAAGTGCGTCATTCCACACGCCGAGAGTTTGGCTTCCGTCTCAGACAGATAATTTGTCTTCTCTCTTAATTGGTAGTCATAAAATAGACTTTAAAAAGTCAAACTTCACGACATATTTGCTGTCAGTACTTGATGTAATCACGACATACTTACTAACACTATTTGGTGTAATCACTGCATATTTTCTAGATGATGTAATCCCGAATATTTACTGAAAAGTTGAGTCTTAAAAGTCGACTTCATTGCACCGGGTTTTATCCCATATGGCTCGGTCTCTTTCCGCAGCGCGGAAAGCGTCGCACAAAGCACGAACTCCGTAGCTCTAGCGTGACCCACAGGGGTCTCCGAAAAATTTAACTCGTGAACCAAAGGACGCGGCCCGGAATCGAACCCACAACCTTCGGAGCCCCAGTCAAACGGCTTGACCACTTCGCCACGGAGACTCCCACATATTTACTATCAATACTTGATGTATTCGAGACATATTTACTGTCGCTACTTAATGTAATTAAGACAAATTTACTATAAACACTTGATGTAATCAAAACATATTTATAGTCAATATTTGATGTAATCTCAAAATATTATATGTCAATAATTTATCTAGCCTACCATATTTACTGCCTATATGCCTGTCATCCTATATGTTGTCAACACTTGACCTAATCACGACATAGACAATAGTAACATGATTTACACGATGGCTACACAGTCTACTGACCACAAGCTAACTGCCAATACTAGATCTTGACATAACATAGACACTGTCAATACTATGTCAGGACATAACGTAGACACTGTCAATACTAGATCTAGTCATAACATGGACACTGCCAATAGTAAATCTAGACATAACATAGACACTATCAATACTAAATCTAGATATAACATAGACACGGTCAATACTAAATATAGATATAACATAGACACTGTCAATACTAGATCTAGACATAACATAGACACTGTCAATACTAAGTCAGGACATAACATAGACACTGTCAATACTAAGTCAGGACATAACATAGACACTGTCAATACTAGATCTAGACATAACATAGACACTGTCAATACTAAGTCAGGACATAACATAGACACTGTCAATACTAAGTCAGGACATAACATAGACACTGTCAATACTAGATCTAGACATAACATAGACACTGTCAATACTAAGTCAGGACATAACATAGACACTGTCAATACTAGATCTAGTCATAACATGGACACTGTCAATAGTAAATCTAGATATAACATAGACACTCTCAATACTAAATCTAGATATAACATAGACACTCTCAATACTAAATCTAGATATAACATAGACACGGTCAATAGTAAATATAGATATAACATAGACACTGTCAATACTAGATCTAGACATAACATAGACACTGTCAGTACTAGATCTAGTTATAACATAGACTGTCAGTATTTCACCTGGTCCGTGTATGTATGTCCTGGGTATCCTGAACTCTGGTCTGCCCCGTGTCTGCTGTCTCCACCTCCATTCTGAAGGTCGGTATTGTCATTGTTGTCCTCTTCTATATCGGAGATGCTAACCTGAAAAAGTGGACGAAGTCAAGTGGTCATTTCTTGTCCAGAATGTTCGGTCAGTTATTAGCCCGGTGAACTAGCCGTAACATCACTATCATCGTCATTGTCATAATCTTCATCATCATGACCATCACCAGTATCATTATCTGCATTATTATAATTACTGAAATATAATGTCATAATGAATTCCAACATTAACTTGACCGTGTTTTCATTGTACCACAGACGGGTGTTCTCACAGTTAACCTTTTCTTGTCTCCCACATACATTTAACGATGTCTTTCCGTTCCACTGTTGCCCCCCGCCTCTCCATGTAACACATCTCAGTACAAGGTAATGTGTCACTTGACATGTCCAGAGTTTGCCTTCGGCCTGTCTAGAAAGTTGTCTTCAGTCTATGTTGTTAGTCATAACATAGTCATCAGCAACATACGGCCTGTTGATTTACACAAGATCCGTTGATTTACACAAGATCCGTTGATTTACACAAGGCATAGACATTGTCAATGTGTTTGCTGATGGACGCTGACTGTCGGAATTTTTTTTAAACACATTATGAGAAGGCATAACCTAGAGAACGTGGTGACACCTGTAAAATTAAGGGTAAAAAAACAACAACAGGGGGAGGGTAGATAAGTTAATACCTGGATGGCTTTACCAAATAGCATGGTCGAGACAAGAACATATGGTTGACCGACGACTCTGATTTAAAAAAAAAAACTCGAAAAGAAAGTTTTTTTGTTTTTTTTAAAGCCTGCCCAAGAGTATCTGCATGGCTCATGATGATAAGTCACACCATATTCACTAATATATAATCACGACACCGACTTAGTCTATAGTAGATGTAGTCACGGCAATGATAAATGTCGAGCCGATCCATTGCTCATTATCTTCCCCCAGTAGGCCAGCCCGCCAGCCTATCAGCCTGTTCATTTCCTCTGACACTCACGTGTCATGGCACACGCATAAATGTGATGTTTTGATCAGGCTTGACCGCTACAGAAACTCCACCCACTGTCCTAAAGCCCCGCCTATCTCTATCTCTCTAAGAATACTAATTGAGTTTCTGAGAAAGCATATACAAGCCAGGCTCCGTGACGAAGTGGTAAAGCCGTCTGACTCGTGCTCCGAAGGTTGTGGGTTCGATTCCGGACTGCGTCCTTCGGTTCATGCGTGCATTTTTCGGAGACTCCTGGTGGTTGTCGCAGGAGCTACGGAGTTTGTGCTTTGTGCGACGCTTTCGGCAGTTCGCTGCGGAAAGAGACTGAGCATTATGGGTGACATATGCCTGGGTCATTGACATTGAGGTGAGTGACCTTTGTAGCCGGACTACGAGAAAAACAATCAGCCATGAAAATAATGGTAAGGGTGAGTGGAGACCCCCAGGGTGGATGGGGTGAGAGACAGTTTAGTTTTGTGTGAAGTCAGGAGACTGAAAAGGCAGTTGGGGCTGAGACCGACTGAGGGTCGGATGTTTTGGACAGTGGAGTGTCAGGGCCAGAGAAGTATAGGTCCGTGGTCTGCAAAGTGAATGATAGGGGAGTTAGTGATAGAACTCTGCCCTGTGGGTTTTCAGTGATGGGAATTCTGAGACGAAGGATTAAAGACTGAGCCCGATTATCAGCAGACATAGTGTATTGAAGCCTCAACCCCAGAATGGGTTGGATAGTTAGGAGAGGCTTTGACCCAGTGGGTGAGTTGTATTGTGTGAGGTCCAGTCGTGGATAGGAGCTGGATAACTGTCCTGTGGATTTGAGATTAAAGAAGGCCTTGAGAAGGCAGTGATGTGTGTGTGTGTTAAGTTGTGAGGAGGATATTTATATTCTATGGATTATATTGGTTTCTGGATATAGAATTATGTCCCGTTTGTCCGTGTTCTTTCTGTATTAAAGGATTATGTGCGCCAAATCAATCTTGTTCACTGACTGATGGATGTGTACTACTGGGGTGAGTTGCATTGTGAGACGGGTGGCTAACTCTACTTACACTCCGTAGTGACATACAAGGAACATTGAAACCTAGACAACGACCATCTCACTCGGTTATTATAAAGAACATTGTGACAATGGGATAAAAACTCGGTGCAATGAAGTCGACTCTGTCGACTTTCAAGTGACTTTTTTTTTTTTAAAACAAGACAGTGTTTGATCTAATCACCCTACCGACACCATCAGGAGTTGATAGTGTCATGTCATGGACACTGCCCTGTCAACTCTTCATCTTGTCACTCTTGACACCGCCAACAAATGACCTGCTCACGATGTTGGCAATATGTGCCGTGATCTGATCATGACACTGAAATTGTCGCTTCTTCAACTAATGACGACTTATGTTCCGTTAAGACTTGACCTGTTTAAGACATAGACACCCACAATATATCATCTAATTGTAACATAGACACGGTCAATACATCACCTGGTCAGTGTCTGTATGTCCGGGGTATCCCAAGCTGTGGTCAGTCTGGGACCTCCAGCCCCCGTGCCTGGCGTCTCTACCTCCATGCTGGTGGTCGGTCATGTCGTTGATGTCATCTTCTACATCTGAGAGGCTGATCTGACAATATGGGGCGGACATGGTGCAATGAAGTCCGGAAGCAGTTTTATGCTATGGGTCTGTGATACGATAGCGTAATCACGTGGTATAGCGTCATCACGTGGTATAGGGTCATCACGTGGCATAGGGTCATCACGTGGTATAGCGTCATCACGTGGTATGGCGTCATCACGTGGTATAAGTCATCACGTGGTATAAGAGCATCATGTGGTATAAGAGCATCACGTGGTATAGCGTCATCACGTGGTATAGCGTCACCACGTGGTATAGCAACATCATGTGGTATAGCGTCGTCACGTGGTATAGCGTCACCACGTGGTATGGCGTCATCACGTGGTACAGCGTCATCACGTGGTATAAGAGCATCACGTGGTATAGCGTCATCACGTGGTACAGCGTCATCACGTGGTATAAGAGCATCACGTGGTATAAGAGCATCACGTGGTATAGCGTCATCACGTGGTATAGCGTCGTCACGTGGTATAGCGTCGTCACGTGGTATAGCGTCATCACGTGGTATAGGGGCAACACTGTCAGCGTACAGACTGACCTACACATTCCATTCTGCTGCAGGCGACACTTGATTATATGTGTATTGCTAGGAGGCATACACGATGACTCACCTTGGTGATGAAGATTTTCTATCCGTAACGATCACTCCATCACTTTAGATTGTGCTTATACAAAATATATCCTTTCCTCGTTCCCATTTTACACAAACGAACGAACGAACATCCACGTATACACATACATATACACGTATTTTCTGTGCCTGTTAACGGTCCACTCAGACAGGCAATCTTCTGGGGAATCGCTTGATGTTGTGTACACACCGCTCTTTGTGTCCACTCATGGAACGTTTGGCTTCCACTCTCAGGCCATCGCTTGATGTTTTTTACACACAGTTCATCGAGTTCACTCCTCGAACGTTTGCATTCCACTCTCTGAGCATCTCTTGATATTGTCTGCACGCAGCGCATCTCTCCGCATCTTATAACAAGGATGTCAGTCTTTCTTTATGTATAGAGTTTTCTAATGACATACTTTGCTTCCAGTCAGTAATGCTATTCTCCGTTTCTATTTTGAGTTATAATCTCCTGCTACTCGCAATTGAATTTGTCAGAATATATACAATATTTAACGTAATGGTATTGTATTACCACAGATATGGACACATTGCATCTAGTTATGATATATGAGATGAGAATGTTTGGTTTGATCCCAACATAGATCATGTCAATATTTCATCTACAAACTACACAGATATTCTGAAAATGTGGTCCATTCATCACATATCACATTGTGTATAGTTGACCACATATGCCAGGGGAAGTAATTAATGAACATGAATTTTACGTGTTTCCACTGCATTGCCCTACCCATGCATACACTCACACCTGACTCAAACTACTGTCTCCATACTGAGCCACCATTTTTCTGAGGATGTCCCAAGGTTTCCCACCCTCTGACAAAACAAATAAACAAACAAACAAACAACACAAACAACAATAACAACAACGAATTATGCTTCGTTCTTTCACGATGCTCTATGGCAAAGGAGTTACCGACGCAGTTGGCAATCCTGCATACCGCGTTAGAAACACTGCTGCGGGAGATTTGAAAGCAGACTGCCTTGCGTTGGTTTCCATATAATGATATGAGTGAGGGTCGTTCAGACAGCAATAGTAAACTACTGAAAGTAAAATTACCCAGGGGTCATAAACAACCAGCAGATGCTGGTTTTGACTGCTACATATTAAGGATATGCAACACAACTTTCATGATGCAAGTCGATAATGGAGTAGCCATTTTGTAATCACAACTGCCCATGCGCAAATTACTCGAAAAACAGAACCCATACATGGGGTATTTCCTAAGAGCCAGTCTGTGTCCTAAATTAAGATTTCCCATTGTCTATACTCTTCCTTGGACTTTATCATTAAATTCCTGTTAGTTACTGACTGTTTCGTGGATTGGGACTGCTCACAGTGTCAAAGAATCAGCTGGTGAAACTAAAGCCCATTCAGAATAAAGCTATGCGGGTGATCCTTGGATGCACAAAGGACACGCCGGTAGTGTGTAAGCGATACAGCCCAGCCTGACCCACCATTGCACTCAGGCTCAAGGTGCTGCGAGATAAATCATATCTCCGAGTGGCTGCAGATACGGAACACCCCCTGCATGAAGTCCTGGACACAGTTTAAAGCCAAAAGCCAAAGGTTGATCATATGGAAATAAATGATGGTCCAGGCAGAGGACAAAAACAGAGAAGTTTGCATGCTTGAGAACATCGGGACAGGAGAGGGGTGAGTCAGAATGCCGGTGGAAAAGTTAGACCTGTGCAGGGTCAAAATAACATTGGGAATGCAGGAATTGGTTCCGGCAGGCTGCACTGAATGGAAGGTGCAAGAATTTATCCACACAGTTCACGACCAGGCGATGTAATTATCTTCATGGATTCTCTGTGCTAAGAGATGGAAGAAGTGTCTGTTTTTTTGTGACGAAGGTTGGTCTTTGGTACAGGAGAGCCTGGCATATGATACCACAAAATCAAGTCTGAGAATGGAGGTGAGGGATGTCACGGTGACATACTACTGGCTTGAGGACAAACAGCACACGCATGTCGTGATTGTAACGTACTCACAAGTATGATAGGAAAGGTCAAGACATGCATGCTTCGGACAGAGTTGCGGGCTTCAATTCAACAATAAAAGAACATCTGTTGGATGTGTGTCCACAGGACATGGTGGTCTTGTGGGAAAACAAACATACGGACACCTTGGCTGGGTCTGGACCACTGGGTAGGACGTTGGTCCATGATAAGGCAGAGGAGGTCGGGGCCCTTTAAGATCGTGTGAATAGTGCAGGAGAACAGATAGATCAGTGGTTCTCAACCTGTTTTGGCCCGTGCCTCCTTCGCCATATTTTCAGAACGTCAATCCCCCCCCCCCCCTTTCGTATTTTCTGCCTAAAAATTTGGCCCGTGCCCCCCTTCACCATATTTTCACAACGTCATTCCTCCTGTTTCTTATTTCCTACCTAAAATACCCCCTCTCCCGCTCCTGCCCCTACACAGTATACGTAATAATGGAAGCACATACCAAAACAAGTGTAGACGTCCACATAAAACATGATTTGTGGGTCTACTTACTTTATAAAATGAATTTTAGAAGGGTGAGACGTACAGAACCGTACAGTATGAAGGGAAAAACTATATCAAGTAATCGGTTCTTGTATTAACGCGATCTTGAAATAATCTTCACACCCCCCCCCCCCCCACCCTGGAAACCCTAAAATTCCCCCCTGGGGTTGGAGGGGGGGGGGAATTCACTACCGGTTGAGAACCACTGAGATAGATCATCACGGCCTGCCGAGGAGTGTGCTAGCAGGGAGTGACCGGAGGATCTGGTGCTAGCAGGGAGTGACCGGAAAATCTGGCCGACACTCAGGACACCGAGGAGACGGACACATAATCAGACTTCTACAGGTACCGTTGGTATTGGGACTCTTCGCTGGTTGTTGAATATGATAACGGAGCGTGTATAGTAATATCCAGAGTGCCGTGTTGCCGTTGCTAGACTCACTATAACTCAACTCTGGCATCACTGTGAATACGAGACCTCATCACTCCAGACAAGCACTCATGACTGCACCTGTTCACATAGACACTCACAACACTTCAGTCAGCTAGTGGTGTGGTTACAATGTCAGACAATATCAATACTTGACCAAGTGGCGACTTAGACGTTGTCAATGTTTGATCTACTCCAGACATAGACAGTAGAAATACTTCACCTCTAGGTGCTGTGCCGGTCTCTCTGGCTGTGGGGTTACAACACTTTCTCTCTGTAATCCCGTTTATCACGCAGAGTCTCGCAGCGGAGCGAGAACTGAGGTGGTTCGACCCCCGCTCGTGACTTGCGGATACTGAGCCGGCCGCTCAGAAAGCAATGGCAAACTACTGAGCGTAATCTTGCCAAGAGATCAACAGACAGCTGAAAGATGCTGCTGTTGACAGCTAAGTCCTGTAAAAGGATACGCAAAACATTTTTTCTAGGTGCTGTTGTACTTTTAGACATTCAACATATTTGATTCAGCGATAACATAGATAAACAAATTTTGTTTTTCATCGCTTGTTCTATGCAGCGTAAAAACACTGTTGAGCTCACCTCGTCAATGTTTAGGTATCCCGAGTCCTCGGACGCCTCGTTGACATCATGTCTCCTGTTCTCATGACTTGTGTCTCTGACTCCGTTCTGGTGGTTGCTGTTTTCACTGACGTTAACTTTCGTATCTATGACGTTCATCTGAAAGAACAGGAGAAGGGCTGTTATGTGACCAGGCAATACTCATTATCACCATCATCATCATCAAGCGCCTTGAGAGATCATGCTTATCCGTGCTTCTCTTTTTCGGTATCTACATTATCTAATGAATGATTCAGTAAAATAAAAACACAGAGAACATAGATTGCTCTGGTTTTTACGAGTTTGAGAATTGTCATCATGGCCTCAGCTCAATGACGATAAACTCCACACCGCATCTATCCACGGCAGTCTGGAGAAAGCCCACTCGAGTGGGGAAAGCACAGATAAAAAAAACTGAGTATCACTCTGGATAAGTAGAAGACACTTCTATGAAAATGAGCAGGATGCTCGTGTCCTTATATCTTGAAGTTACTGCTGCAGGTTAAAAACACAAACCATCTATTTATAGATAGAAAACAAGTGGAAATCCCCGTGTTATCTGTCACTACACAGCTTGCCCAGACATGTATCGATGAAAGATGCACGTTTATAAGCCCCGAACTCGTAAGAGAAAAGATAAAGGGGATTACATGGGTCAGCGAGGATCCGGCAGGACATGTAACACGGAAGTCCGACTACAGATATGTCTAGTCTCGGGGTCGATGGCAATCTCAACAGAGAAGTGGTGACAAGTTGAAGACGTGAGGCCAGTATTTCGGTTTCACTTCCTTAATCTGTGTCTTGGTTCCAGTTTTTACAGTTTTTATGTCCATATATTGGTGGGTTGTAGCCGTTACTATGATAATGGCGAGAGAGCTGTCGACAGAGGGTTCGATCCCTAGTCTCGTCATTCACTACGGCAGGAAAATACTGTCCACCTGATTCTCCATGTTCGTTACCATACAGGTGATATTTACTTGTCGTGGGCGTGACTTTACCATATGGGGATATATTTTCTAGTCGGGGGCGTTACTTTACCATGAAGTCATATATATATATATATGTATGTACAATGCAACTTTACAGTAGAGAAGGCATGCCTCAGAGTAGCTGCAGACACAGATCACCCGTTGCATGAGGAGCTGGACGCCGGTAAGGGTCAACTGACTGATAAGAGGGAAATCATGGATCGTTCAGGAGGAGGATACGATCAGACAGGTGTGCCCCTTGGAGAACATTAGGCAAGGAGAGGAGTGGGTCAGAGTGCCAGCGGAGCAGTCAGACTTCTGCAGAGTTATAATCACATTGAGCCGGGAGTGCAGGTAGTGGCCAGCAGGGACCAAGGAAGTGGAAATCCAGCAACTAATTCAGGAAAATGCTCGCTCGGGTGATGTGATTATCTACACAGATGGGTCGGTGTTGAGAGACAGGAGAAGTGCCTGGGAGTTCTTAGCAAAAGCTAATGGTCGACGTTTGGTGCAGGAGAGCCTGACATATGATACCACAACATCTAGCTTAAGAATGGAGGTGGAGGCGGTCAGTGCAGCTTTCCGCTGTATGGAGAATACGATACACGCACACATCGTGATTGTAACTGACTAAGAAA
This sequence comes from Cepaea hortensis, assembly GCA_963921405.1. Lineage (NCBI taxonomy): Eukaryota > Metazoa > Mollusca > Gastropoda > Stylommatophora > Helicidae > Cepaea > Cepaea hortensis. Next base: position 5,277,177 of record OY992887.1, on the reverse strand, counting down.
GCCTGCTGAGGAAGGTGAGGACAGGCAAGCTTGTCGAGTGGCTTGCTTCGCTTCGGACGTCACGGGTGGCAAGCATCACCTGGATCTTTTCTCCGGGGCATGCCGGTGTGCTGGGGAATGAACAGGCGGACAGATTGGCTGGCTCTGCAAAACATGGTGGAGTATTGATACATGACAAGGCAGACGTGGTTGCGGCCTTGTGGGAGCACGTGTAGACCTCGGAGGAGCAAATGGATCACCATGGTCTGGCAAGAATGAGACAGCGAGGAGTGACGAGGGGATCTGGCCGACGCTTAACGTTGAGAGGAAAGGCGAGACGGACATATAATCAGATTGCTACTGGTACTATTGGTATTGGAACTCTTCGCTGGCTGCTGAGGATGGGGACGGAGCGCTTATGGGAATGTCCCGAATACTGTGATGTCGGTTTCTAAATCAATCAATGAATCAATCATTCAATCAATCAATCAATCAGTAGAGAGACATATCTACAATGCAACTTTAGACTGGGCTGAGATGTTTACCATATTACAACGGAGTGAAATATGCACAATGTGATTTTACAATAGGGTGACATATGTACAGTGAGACTTAGTAGTGGTGTGACAGTTTACTATGTAACTTCAACATACAGGGAGATATTTACAAGTCGTGTTTGTGACTTTACCATACAAGGAAATATTTACAAGTCGTGTTTGTGACTTCAACAATCATGGAGATATTTACAATTCGTGTATGTTACTTCAACATGCAGGGAGATGTGTACAAGTCGTGTATGTGACTTCAACAATCATGGAGATATTTACAATTCGTGTATGTTACTTCAACATACAGGGAGGTATTTACAAGTCGTGTATGTGACTTCAACATACAGAGAGATATGTACTAGTCGAGTATTTCACTTCAACGCACAGGGAGATATGTACTAGTCGAGTATGTGACTTCAACGCACAGAGAGATATGTGCTAGTCGAGCATGTGACTTCAACGGACAGGGAGATATGTACTAGTCGAGTATGTGACTTCAACGCACAGGGAGATATGTACTAGTCGAGTATGTGTGTCAAAGACTCAAGTATAGAGGAGGAAGACCACCCTGAATGAGTGGTCTACCTCCAGTAGATTAGAGGTAACTCAGTGCCCCTATATGAGGGCAGGGTAGGTGATAGGAAGGGGAACTATTAAATAGTTCTCTCATGCGACACGGAGGTGTCGACCAGAGAGTTAGCACTCTGGTCACGGCATGATCACGCCAACGTGAAACTAGAGTGTAACTCAAGAGAGGCCACTACTCGAGCGTGCTAAATGAGGCCGCACGCAAAAAGCCGTAGTTCGCCCTGAGTCCTTCCGCGTACTGTGTAAACAGCACGCGGAGTAGAAGCAGACGGGACACAGACTTCATAGTGATAACATCGTTTAGCGATGCTTGTTTCGTTAGCCGAATAGATAGATTAGCGATAGGGTTAGGAAATGACTAGTGATAGGATGTTCTGTGCATTTATTCTTGTGTGATTTGTTAGCGACTGTTTGTTGTACATTGATATGATACAAAGAGCCAGTGGCAATAAAATGTGTAACCAATTCCTCTCGTACGACTAGCAAGTCTTTTGTGTGGTGCGAGAGAAGTATCCTAGAATGCCTGTGACAGCGGTTGCTGACAGGCTAGGATAAAGTGGTGTCAGAAGTGTGGCTTGGTCAATTGTTCAAGCCAAAACACTCACCCACGGCTCTAAAATAGAATAACGGCTAGATAATCACAGGTTTAATTTGTGTTAGTGACAATGGCGTGTGCAGACAGAGCAAGGTGCGAGCTGTGCCCATCGTGACCAATTTACATTTATTTGTGCTTATTTACTTATTTTGTGCTTATGAACATGTTTTCTTCTCATTTGTAAGTATTATTATTATAGTTTTGTATCATTTATTTCTATAATTACTTATTTATTTACGATTATTTGTCAAATATGATTCACGGCGGAGCGATACACAGAAATGAGCCGAGAAAATTATCGATTTTTCCAAGCTAAAAATAGCGCTGCGCCTCTGACGTATCGTGACTGACAAACAGCTGCGTTACGCCATTTGCAAGCAGCGTCTGATTGTTGACAAATCGCAAAGCGGCTGCTCGCCTGAATCGTTGACTTATATCAAACATTATTTGTTTATAATAGTCACTTATTCAATATATTTACTTATTTAAACATTATTATTACTTTTATATTTATTTCAAAGCATTTATTTAATTATTTTCATATTTTTTCTATTTGTTACCGTCGCGATGGCACGACTGCTGCTATGCAAATGAGACGCAGTCTGCACAGCACTTCCATAAATTCTAGCATCTAGAGTTAGGGAAGACATAAATACGTTAGAACGAAGACAGGACAGTGACATTTAATATTATTTAAACCACATTTTTTTTTGTCCTGGGGCATTTATTCCATAAATTCTAGCATCTAGAGTTAGGGAAGACATAAATACGTTAGAACGAAGACAGGACAGTGACATTTAATATTATTTAAACCACATTTTTTTTTGTCCTGGGGCATTTAATTGTATAATTGTATAATTGTCTAAAATTTATATATCGTTTGCAAGTGGTTAATTGTTGATGCTCTTGATAACCAGGGTGAACAACAGCTGGTGATAAGCATTACGCAAGCTGTGTGTGGTATGGCCAGACTAATAGACCTGAGGTGCCAAACGAGTGTACATGATTGATCTGGAAAATTAAGATGAGTATACCCAAATGATTTTGCATGCAATATGATTAATAATGCATCTCTTTTTCAGCGTGTGATGTATTAGCATATTTTTTGGTGATCTGTATTTCAGGTTATAAACTAAGAGTACAATTTTTTTTTTTGTGCTCAGAGACTTAAAAACCTAACGTATCTAATATAAATAAGTGAGTAAATATTTTAGGGCCTATCAAATCTAGCTAATTACCAAACAACATGGCAACTTTAGCTGATTTCATAAAAGCAGGCAAGGAACTAGAATACACAGGAAAGGAATTAGAGCAATATGCTGATCAAAAATTTAAGGAAGCAAAAGATGCTGAGAGAGATGAACGTGCACGAGAAAGACAACATCAAAAGGAGATTGGAGAACAAGAAAGACAACACCAGAAGGAGATTGTAGAACTAGCGGAGATAACAAAACAAAAACAGTTAGATCAAGACAAAGAAATTAAACAAAAGGAGTTAGAGATAAAACACAAAGAGGCACAATTAGCTGAAGAAACCAAACAGAAGCAGCTAGAACAAGATAAAGAGATTAAACAAAAGCAATTAGATCAGGACAAAGAATTAAAACACAAACAATTAGAACAAGATAAGGAGATTAAGCAAAGACAATTAGAACAAGATAAGGAGATTAAGCAAAGACAATTAGAACAAGATAAAGAGGTTAAGCAAAAGCAATTAGATCAAGAGAGAGAACTAAAACAAAAAGAGATAGATAAAATGGCAAAGGTGAAAGAAAAACAAATACAAGTTGAATCAGAGACACAGTTAAAGATGAAAGGTATGGATGTAGATTCACACTTAGAGATCTCCGCTACAAAACTAAAAAGTCACCAAGAGGAAAATAAATTTAATAAGTACAAAAACATTATCAAACCATTTTGTAAAGATGATTCCATATCAGCCTGGACAGAAAATGTCGAGTATCAACTAAAATACCACGAAGTACCAATCGATATGTGGGCCATGATCTACATGAAGAACTTAAGTGGGGAGCCCCTTAAAGTGATAGAATCAATACCAACTGACCTTAGATCTAACTATCAGTACATCCATGATAGGATAATGCAACATTTCTTACTTGATGCCCCTGGGTATCAAGTACAGTTTTCCAATTTAAAACCTAAGCCAACCGAGACCTTTATCGATTATGTCTCAAATGTCCAAAGTGTACTAAATAGATGGCTTAGTGCATCAAAAATAGGAAACGATTTTGATAAACTTAAAAATTTAATAGCCATGGATAAAGTCATATCCACAATACCATCTCCTTTCGCTAAATTCTTGCAGCAGTCAGACATTGAGACCATAGAACAGTTTGAAAAGAAAGGCTCGGCATATTTTTCTTCAAACAGAGATATTTTTAAGACATCAAATAGTGACTCTGAAATAGTTTCTTTTGTAAAGGACCAACCTAAAGACTATCAGAGTAATAGAAAACCATTTCATAGAGTCGACAAGAAAGATAAGAAAGTATCGAAATGTATCTATTGTCAACTTTTTCATGATACTTATTCTATGTGTGATAAATCACCAAACTATCCTGCACATCAGGAGACGGTCATTAAGAAGCAACAAAACAAAAGAACTGCATACAGGCGTGCAGTCAAATGCTTTTTCTGTTCAAGCTACGGTCACTATTCTAATAAGTGCCTGGGCCGCCAAAGAATGAAGGTCAATAATGCAATTTTGATTGATACATCCTCTGATAATGGTAGTGAGACTGAGTGTGAAGTTGAAAATGAATTACCTTTTAATCAGTCTGAAGATGTGTGTTGTGTAAACGATATTTTATGCTTTGACAGTTGTGAGCGATGTCACCAATTTCATGCAGACGGAAAATTAGAATGTGGACACATTGTAACATCCTCCTTTGAGAATGCAAACGCAGCTGTAGCCTCCAGAGGCAATTTGATGTTTCACACTGCATTGGTCAATGATAAGCCATGCCGATGTTTGCTTGACAGTGGTAGCTCTATTATTGGGGTAAAAAAGGAACTGGTTGATTCAAAAGATTATACTGGTGACTCTGTAAAATGCCGTACTTTTTCTGGTAATATAGAAACCTATCCTCTGGCAAGAGTCCGGATAAACACACCATTCCTTTCTGGTACATTTACTTGTGCAATACTAGACAACCCTTGTACTGATTTAATTCTTGGGTGTCTACCCCAGCTAAGGCACTGCACAGATGAAGAAATATCCGCCTGGGAGGAGAAAAATGGACTATCTCCAGTGAACAGTGCAGATATCCTCAAACATCACAGTCCCGACAACAGTGCTAGACCCATGATTCTTGAACCTGGTCAAGATGTATTGCTATTACTGCCTGACAAATGTAATAATATGACAACTTCATGGCAAGGGCCTTTCAAGGTGATACAGAGACTTTCAGATGTCGATTATGAAATATCGATAAACGGACACTTAAAGATATTTCATATCAACATGTTGAAACCCTACTTTTCACGACAAGAGACAGAATTAGAGACAGACGAACACAATGCACCCACACCTATGGATGAGACGACAGACGTACACAACGCAACTACACTAGTTAGCGAGACTGGCAAATCCGACGATATGCATACACTTAGTGAGATTACAGAAAACGCACTTAGCACCACAACCGTACTGAATCAGGTAGACGACGACGGGATGGAACTACCCGTTCCAATTGTAGACAAGACTGCTACATTAGATTATATACGATTAGAAACAGGACTGACAGGAGAACAACGACGACAGATAATAGAATTAGTGACTGAATATAAGGACATATTTTCCGACATTCCAGGTAGGACGGACAGAATCGAGCACTCCATCCTTCTTTCGGACTCGAAGCCTATCAAATGCAGGCCGTACTCTATCCCACTTAGCTATAGTGAAAATCTAAATAAGGAAATTCTTAATTTAGAAGCGAGTGGAATTATTCAAAAAACTACATCTGAGTACTCCTTTCCAATCGTCCTTGTCAAGAAAAAAGACTCCACCATTCGTCTTTGTGTGGACTATAGAAAACTCAACAATGTCACAAAGATCGACGCAGAACCAATTCCTTCCTGCGAAGATCTAATTCTTGACATGTCCACCTCCAAAATCTTTTCTAAATTAGACCTTACTAAGGGATATTGGCAGATCCCTATGCAGACTCAATCTATCCATCTGACTGCTTTCTCAACACCTCTAGGTCTTTACGAGTGGCGATTTCTTCCTTTCGGACTTCGTAATGCTCCTGCCACTTTCGGACGCTTAACTAGAGATTTGCTACATGGAGTGATGAATACGGTGACCTATATAGATGATATTTGTGTCCATACAGAAGACTGGACAACACACTTACTGAAACTAAGACATGTCTTCGATAGGTTGCGACTCTTCGGCCTCACGGTCAAACCGAGCAAAGTCGAATTGGGCCTACAAGAAATTGATTTTTTAGGTCATGTCATTTCACAAGGACAACTAAAAACTGACAATAGAATTATTACCAAAATTATGAACCTGACCATGCCTACAACAAAAAAGCAGGTCAGGAGCCTTTTGGGCTTAATAAATTATTATAGCAAGTTCATACCGAACTTAGCTGAAATTACAAGTGTATTTTCAAATGTTTTAAAAGCATCAGTGAAATTGGATGTCAAAGATGCATTATTAATTTCTGCATTGTAAAAATTGAAAATACTATTTAGTAATGTACCAATCCTCCGCTTGCCTAATCCTAGGCTCGTTTATTATCTTAGGACAGATGCCAGCAGGATTTCCATCGCTGCAGTACTAGGCCAGTTTTATGATGGCATCTTCCATCCGATTTGCTACGTGAGCCGCAAGATCACACCGGCTGAGTCCAGATATTCCATATCAGAGTTGGAAGCCCTAAGCGTCATCTATTCGGTGAGGAAGTTGCATCGATTTCTGGCGGGTAATCACTTTGTGGTCCAGACTGACTTCAACGCACAGAGAGATATGTGCTAGTCGAGTATGTGACTTCAACGCACAGAGAGATATGTACTAGTCGAGTATGTGACTTCAACGCACAGAGAGATATGTGCTAGTCGAGTATGTGACTTTACCATGAAGTACAGGTAGTCCCATAGAAAATCCTGCTCTTGTGGTCTGAAGCTTTAGATCTTCACGTATTCTGGATCTCTACCCAATGAAGTGAGGGACCCTATTCCTTTCTTCCCCATACAACTCTGAACATCTTCTGATAGCCATTCCTTTATTATGGACGTCCCAGTCTACGCTCAGCAGAAGTGAATATCCGCTAACAGACGAGAGTGTTGGTGCAAGACTAGACGACTTCAGCGCGTCTTCCATGTAAAAAAATGTACGTAGACGGATGAACTTATGATAATGATATTCAGTAACATATGTATGTAGACGGATGAACTTATGATAATGATATTCAGTAACATATGTATGTAGACGGATGAACTTATGATAATGATATTCAGTAACATATGTATGTAGACGGATGAACTTATGATAATGATATGCGGTAACATATGTACGTAGACGGATGAACTTATGATAATGATATGCGGTAACATATGTACGTAGACGGATGAACTTATGATAATGATATGCAGTAACATATGTACGTAGACGGATGAACTTATGATAATGATATGCGGTAACATATGTACGTGGCCTAAGGGC